>WOXC01010444.1:0-115000 GCA_011680675.1 Gymnobelideus leadbeateri
GGGCTGACTTTCTCTCGAATCCCCCCAGCCCTAGTGTTCCTTCCCTATTTCTTCCCAGTGCCTTGCCCTCTCGTCCTCCACCCCAAGGCCACCACTCTGAGATGAGGAGACGGAGGTGAGTGGGGGCTGCAATTCAGAGAGTCCCCAGAGAGTGTGGGAGTGGGGGGGCACCAAATGAAGGGCAGAAAGCACATAGAGGAAGCGAAGAAATAGTCCCCACTGTCTCCTGCCGGGGCTACTCGACACAACCACGCCTGCCCGGGTTCCATTCACTCCGGGTGGAAGCCAGGGAGCCTGAGCTCGCCCCGCTGGCGCCCTCCCCACAGCTCCACTTGGTTTTTTTTTTTAATTGTGGTGTTGATGATGATGATTTTTTTTAATCACAGCAGCCCCCAGTTTAGCGGATTGATTTACTCCCCGTATTGGTAAATATGATCACGTGGGCCCCGCGACCAATGGTGGCGGGTTGCAGTCTGCAAAATACTCGGATTGCTCTCAGGGAGGGGAGCCGCTACAGTTAACAGTGTAACCTTTTATATGAGGGAGAGGGGAGCCTAAAAAATGTCGTCCAGTGGCACCCTAAGTAACTACTATGTGGACTCTCTCATAGGCCACGAAAGCGATGAAGTGTACGCCGGGCGCTTCGGGCAGGCGGGGCACGGCACGGCCACCAGGCCGTCAGGTGTGGCCGATGGAACCGAATTCTCCTCCTGTAGCTTTGCCCCTAAATCCACCGTGTTCTCCGCCTCCTGGCCCACCGTGCCCCCACAGCCCTCGGCGGCTATGACAGGGATCTACCATCCCTACGTGCATCAGCCCCATTTAGCAGCCTCGGAGCCCAGTCGGTACGTGCGCTCCTGGATCGAGCCCTTCCCGAGTTTCCCCAGCAGCAGCACGGGGAGCAGCGGCACCAGGAGCAGCAGCAGCGGCAGCGGCGGCGGCGGCGGCACGTCCTCCACCGGGCGCCACTACGGAATTAAGCCTGAAACAGGAGTAGCTCCTGCCACCTCCTCCTCATCCTCCTCCTCTTCTTCTTCTTCCTCTTCCTCCACTTGTACTTCCTCATCCTCCACCTCCTCCTCCTCCTGTTCTACCAAAAGGACTGAGTGCTCCTCGTCCCGGGAGTCCCAGGGGATCAGTGTCCCCGAGTACACGTGCAATTCCTTCCTGCAGGAGCCCCGGGAGAAGGCGGCAGCGGCAGCGGCAGCAGCGGTAGTTGCTGGAGTGACCAACAGCAAGGAGCCCTCGGCTTGCAGCGACCACCCTAGCCCGAGCAGCCAGCTGAAGGAGGAGAAGCAACAGCAGCAGCAACAGCAGCAGCAGCAACAACAACAGCAGCAACTTGACCCAAGTAAGTAAAAAAGAAATTGCCCTCTGATTTATTGCCGAAACCTGTAAGGCTCGAATGTGCAAAACTGATAGTTTTACTAACCTATAAAAACGTCTAGACGCCTACCCTAGCGCAGGCGAGCAACAAACGTCCATAAAAAAAAAAAAGAGTTCACATAACCACCTACCATCGGTACACAGTTTGTACAGTAAACAGAGCGGGGGCATTAAGGCTTTTTATGATAATTCCCCCAAAGTTGTGAAAACCGTCCATCCTTCGTTAAATTAATTTAACGACCTCTCTCTCCCCTCCCCACCCCCTCTCTTCTCCCACCCTGACTCCCCTCCCCTCTTCTCTCTCTCCCCTGCTCCAAACCCCCCTCTTTGCAGATAACCCTGCAGCAAACTGGATCCACGCACGTTCCACCAGGAAAAAGCGCTGTCCCTACACAAAATACCAGACCCTGGAGCTGGAAAAGGAATTTCTCTTTAACATGTATCTCACCCGAGACCGCCGCTACGAAGTAGCTAGGATTCTAAACCTCACAGAGAGGCAGGTCAAAATCTGGTTTCAAAACCGAAGAATGAAAATGAAAAAAATGAACAAGGAAAAGGGCAGTAAAGGAGACTAATGCCCCTTGGAAAAATGAATTGATTTTGCCAATGCATATTACCCCTTCCTTTTTTTTTCAGAAACTCTTCACCGAGAAGGTCTTTTTAGGTAGAAGTGAAATGTTGTCTCTGTGAGCTATTTTTTGGGGAACTCGATTATATGCTCTATGGTGTGTAAAAAGTTGCTTTGACCCTTCCTTTCCCTCCCTTCTTCCGAACGGATCTGGTTCCTCGGGGAAATTGTCTATTGTGAGTGCACGCTAGCTTTGGAGAACTCTCTAATGTGTAAATGTCTGACATGTTTCTGAAGTGATGTAGTCTAGATTCCCCTCTCTCTAGAATAAAGGCGAGGATATATAATAATCACGGTAATAATAAAATTATAGTAAAGGCGCAGTTACTTCCATCGATGGCAGTTCAGTGTTGTTCACAGTTATTCCCCCTGCCTCAGCTTTGCCTTTGGGATTTCTGCATTTACTTAGTTTGCATTAGGTACCAGCATCAGGCCAGGAAAGCCTGAAATTGGTGTGTGTATGTGTGTGTATGTTTGTTTTCTTCTGCACTTTTAAGGGGTCATCTCATACTTGAAAGGGTTTGTCGTGGGCCTAACATTATGGTGGACTGGGCCCAAAGGAGCTTTGGTCACTTGTATTTGCCTTCTTATTTTTCTAAATGAAGACCAGTTGTAAATGTTGTCAGTTATTACGAATAAAGCTTGAATTGACCAAAAGAAAATCTTCCACAAGCTATGAAAACTGTGAGTGCTTCCTTCATTTCTCTATTTTGATTTTGCTTTTTATTTCAAAAAGACCATCTTCCCCTTCCTGATCCTCATATGGTGTTGGTACACCATAAGTACATTCCCTTAGGACAGGGAATTCGTAAAAGTGCTCAGAAAACAGAAAGTCTTTTCAAAACTAAACCGAGTGTGTCCCTTCTTATTTAGGAGACTGAAAGTCCACATCGGACAGAGCCTCTAAAAGAATTTGGACTCAAAAGTTTTTAATCCTACTATTAGTCTCTAACCTAATTTCTCACGTACCAGTAAAGAGGGGTTTTCGTTATAGTTATTTGCTGGTTGCTGTTTTAAGTACTCTGGAGTATGGCGTCCAGGTAACGAAAAAAGGTGAAATTCAGTGAGAAGTCTTTCAATATTCAGGTTTTCTTTGCAAGGGGGCTCTGGAAAGACACTCTCCTATCATCTTAAGGGTCACAGAATAATTCTCAGTTGATAACTTTAACCCCTCGAAAGGAAATTCCAAAAAGGAAACAAACAACCCCCCTAAAATTGAAGGAATTCCATAAACAATTCCTAGGACAACACTTGGCTTATACCTTCATCTTCTCTCCCATCCACTTTCATCCCCCAACATACAGACACACACAGACACAAACACACAAGTTCCAAATTGACCTTTTGGGGATAAAAAAAAAATAAATGGTCAAGTCTTTCCTACTCAGTCTCTCAGTTACACACCACACCACTCCCCACCCCCTCCACCAGCCCCAGTGTATGTTTAGCCCCTAGTTCCGCCATGCTCTGATGGCATTATTCAGTTGGCTAAAATGAAGTTCATTGTAAAAAAGGTTTTGTTCAGAATTGAGCCCATTGAATGGAAGAGGCCAAAAGCGCCAGGGCGTAAGTCTCCAGTTTTGCTTATTTCCAATGTGAAGAGAATCTTTCTGAAATCTTGAGGGTCGTGATGCTTCTTACTTCTGGGAAAAAAGAAAAAATAATAAAAGAAAAAGGGGGTAAAAGCCAAGGCCCAGAGGGCAGCAAAAGGTGTTGCCTTGCATCCCCCATTCATTGTCAATCCTATACCTATAATTCTTTTAAAACAGGAAGAACCAAGGTATAATAAAGCCATTGAGATGGCTAGACGTCTGGACCTAATGAGTTTACGATATGCCTGGCGCTTTGCTTTGAAACCATCTTATTTTGATGTTTGTGTTTGTTAGAGGGGAAGAAGAAATGCAGACAAAATTAGGTCTTAAAATCCAGACAATAAAATATAAATAAGTCAGAGCTGGACGAGGATAGCACAACTTAAGGAAAGCTGGGGTTGAGGTGTGGGCAGTTACAAAAAATAAAGAAGGAAGGAAAAGAAGAAAGAGGTGGAGGAAATTGGAGGCTTTTTAAAAATGAGTTTATTACTAAGCATATACCATTAGTAGTTCCTATATTTTTGATAACCGCCACTATGCCGCTGGTACATTTAAGTCTAACACATCTTCAGTCATTTCAAAGATGTAACCCTAATGTGAACTTGGTTTTTTGTTTGCTTTTATTTTAAAATTAAGGCCAGCCAGTCCACCGATAAGTGGTTCTGTTGGATAGTTGAAGGTACTGAAGGTCCTGTCTCTAGAAATATCTCATCCACAATTTGGATTCTTCTCAGTTAAAATACCCTAAATATATTGATATCCACTTAGCTTTCATCCTGATTAAGGAGAAAATATTTAAACTAGTAGAAAACATTAAAGTTTGTGACAGCTTTTGTTCTTCAAGTCCAAGAAGAACTGCATAGAATTTCAATTCCATCTATGCCTTTTGGAATTATTACAAAAAGCATATTGTTATGCATTTTAGTCCAAACATACAAATGGGAGAATGGAGCTGTTCAGCTGTTCTGTTCATCAGTCTTATATTAGAGGTGGAAAAAGTCTCAAATCTAGCTTAAAGGGCAAGGAATCTTTCAACAAAAGCAGCTCAAAGAAGTAAAATAATAAGAATTAAAATAACAGAATTCATTATTGACTACCTTTAGTAGTAACAGTCTCTTAAAGCAGAAGTTAAGATTTTTGACTTTGTTTATAATTAGTGGTAGTTCTCAGCTTCTTTTCTTGAGGAAAAAAATTCATGCAACCAGTACTTAGAAGATGATGGATTTTATATATTTGTATTGTGTGTGTATACATATATACATATATATGGGTGTGTGTATATAAATATATACACACACATATGTATGTATAATAATAGTTATTATTAAATCCAGTTGATAAGTGTGTTTGAAAAGGATAAGATCAGCTTTGAATGAGAAACTTGAATGCCTGCAAGAATTGTGTCAGAACTTTGGATAAAGTTTGAACTAGAATCAATCTCCATTCAGTCCCTCCTTATTTTGAATTAGGTCTCTGTTTCTTCACTTTACTTGTTGACAAGCAAAGGAACAAACCATTATTAACCAACCTCACTGGAGAGAGAGAGAGAGAGAGAGAAAGAGAGAGAGAGAGAGAGAGAGAGAGAGAGAGAGAGAGAGAGAGAGAGAGAGAGAGAGAGAGAGAGAGAGAGAGAGAGAAGAGAGAGAGAGAAAGAGAGAGAGAGAGAGATTTTTAATTGACCCAAACGAATGAAGACCAAGAGGAATTTGAGCCGATATAGATTTTATTTGGCCACTAGAGGGCGCTGTTGCTCCACTTTCCGAACTCGTAAAGCTTCGGGTTCCTGCCCAGAAACATTTTTATTAAAAGTATTTACAACGCTATTTCAATCCCAAATTAGGATGATTTTAACCAAAATATACAAACTACACCACTCAATCCTTCATCCAGATTTGTGTGAAATAAAATTTTAACTCAGCCAATATTTCTTAAAAGTTGAAAATTGCACTGCTGAAACTATGAAATAGGAAGGTATTGGAACATATTTTATCAAAATTGAAACGTGCAAAACAATATATCTTTACTTACAAATTTAATAGGATTATATTCTATCCTGACTATAAATAGAATTGCTTTTAAAATGTGTCCCTTGTATTTTTTCCGATAGAAATGTAAATGAAAATCTTGAGATGTTTTTTGAATTAGGCCTGATTGTATAGAAACGAATTCTGTGGGGCTCCACTTCAGTTCCCAGAAACTCCGCACTTCTGGAAAGTACCAAAGTATAATACTTCCATCATGTATGCTTTTAATTTAATTTGGACACATTGATCCATTGTGAGGTTTAAACACACACACACACACACACACCTAAAGAGAGCTGAAAAAATAGATAGCTGATTTTCTAAGTCCTTTCATTTAATTGAAAATTATTTCTGAATTTTTTTTGCTGGAAAAAATTTACAAATTGGCAAATGTTAGAATCAGGATTTAGGATTCTCAATGTTCATTGGAAATATTTTAACAATTACTGCTCAAAATTAAATCTCTTCTTCAATACTAATAAAATCCATAAAATTTATTTACAACTTGTACATTCATATAATAACAGTCTACGTAAAAACTTCCAAACTGCATAATTAGAACAACCCAAGTTAAACATTTTCTATCATCTTGAACATTTTTTTTCCTATTTGCCAAGCATAGAATCAAATAATCCAGAAATTACTTTAAGACCATGCTAAAGGTGTGGACCAACACAAAAGGAGTTGTGTTGGAAATAACTTCCCGTAAGTCAATTTGGTATCGTCTCTCGTTTTAAAATCACATTTCTTTAAATTGCAACAATTGCTGAATGCATTTTAGGTTAAACTGGAAACTCTTCCGTGGTGGGTTTTGTGAGTCTTGGATTACTGTTTAAAAGGCCGGTCATCTTGAAGCGCTTACAACATAAATTTATACTGCAGAAAAAAATTTGCTTGGTAACCTAGACAAACTGAGGGGGGGGGGGAAAGGGAGGGGGAACACCCATTACATTTATTGGACATTTTTAAAAGGGGAAGAGAGAAAAAGGAAAGAGAGAGAGAGAGAGAGAGAGAGAGAGAGAGGGGGGGGGGGGGGGGGGGGGGGGGGGGGGGAGAGAGAGAGAGAGAGAGAGAGAGAGAGAGAGAGAGAGAGAGAGAGAGAGAGAGAGGTGGGTGGAGAAGGTTGACTGTAATGCGAATCAGCTTTGGAGTGTGTTTTCTGGAATCATAAATATTTTTGCAGATTCACACCAGACTTTGCCACATGGCCCAAGCTGCTTCTCCTTACAGCCTAGATCACAGCCCAGACTTCTTTCTTCCTCTTTTTCTTTCATCCTTCTTTTCTTCCTTCCTTCTTTCTTTCTTCCTTTCTTTCTCCTTCCTTCCTTCTTCCTTCCCTTTTTCTTTCTTTCTCGTTTCATCTTTTCTTTCTTCCTAACAAAGAAGTCCACATACTTATGACTTTATATGCAGCACATAAAAGACTTCCGAAGAACTAAAATTTTAGATAATTGGGAGACTACTTGGAGCAAATTGGAATTAGTAGAATCCTAAACACAGGGACCGTAATCCCTTTTCTTTCCAGAACTTTATAACACCATTCTGTTTCATATGGAAGGGACTTGGGGGGGAGGCTTTAGGTACCCGACCCAGCCTGAAACAAAGCCTAGCCATGCTAGAGCTCTTCACTTGAATCGATTGAGAGCAGCGTGTCCGGTACCTGGAGAATTACCAACAAGCTGGAATGTGAGTTCTTTTCTTCTTCTCAGAACATTTATTTCTTATTTTCTATTCCATCCTCAAGCAATGCTAATTTCTCGCCCACACATTTTTCTCTCCTCCCCGCCCCCCCCCCCCCTTTGCCTGGAGAATGACGTCCACCAAGGGTGAAATGATGGAAAGTATATTCATAGGCATGATTTCCATTAAATATCAATTAACCTGAGAGCTTCAGCCATGCATGCAATGCGTCAAGGGTAAATGTACATCTCATTTCCAAACGACCTGCTGGGCTGGAAAATAGTTTTGATTTGCTTTGATAACACCCAGGATTTTAGACTGCTTGTGTGAATTTTAATGAAACTACTTTAAAATTTCCAAGCAGAAACGCAGGATACAATGTGCCCCTTCCCTCGGATACGTATTAGTTTCTGACCTATGTGCTCTGCCTTATTTTGTGCACATTTACAGCAGTACAAAATAAACAAGAGAGTTCTCAATGCCGAGTTCCGAAAGTTCAGGAGACAATTTACTTTGCGCCCTCTGGGAGTGACCTACTCGCCTCTCCCAAGTGTAAGGCTCTGCCTTTCCCCCATCTCCTGCCTCTGGGACTTGCCATTCCCATCCCATCAGGGAGGGGACAATAAGCCCTTGGCAGTGCTGCTTTATGGGCCCCCTTTAAGGCCAGCGGAGGTATCCTCTCGTAGGGAGTGAGCTGTCTCGTTGAGCTTCAGTGGCCTCCTCTCGAAACCACTGGATCACTCCGCGGTGATTATCTCAGGCCCCATCTCTCTGCCTCTCCGCTCAGTGGCGTTGTGCAAAAATGCCTTGCCAGAGCGCACAGTGGCGGCAGCCGCGGCGGCGGCGGCGGGGGTTGTGGGAGGGGAAAGCGGGGGGGTTATGTGAGGGAGGAGGTGAGGGGTGGCAGTGAAAGTTTTTTCTTTTTTTTTTCTTTTGCCTCCGGTGCGGTAAATGTAAACTGAAGCCAAAGATTCCCCCCTGCGCTTAGGTGCACTTTTTTTTTCCTGGTACGTTCAGGGCCGCCTTGTGCCTAATAGGAAACAGTGGAGGCAGCGGGGCAGGTCACCCGGGGCGCCTCCGATTATATTGCAGCCCCGGCCGCGGCGCGCGCGGAGTGGCAGAGCGAGTGGCGCGCGGGGCAGAGCCAGGAGGGCGCGCGGGGGCTGGGCGCAGCCGGGCGGCGCACGGGGGGCCCAGACCAGAGAGCGAGTGCGAAAGCCACAGCGGCGCGCGGCGGCGGGGTCATGAGCGCCCAGTCTTAGGGCCCTCCGGCTCCCCGGCCCTAGGAGGTGGCAGCGACGTAGCGGCGACGGCGGCAGCAGCAGCATAAGAGGCACTGGCCGCTCCCTCGCGCTTCCTCCCCGCGCGCTCTCCCTTCCCTGCTCGGGCCGCCCTCTCGCGCCGTCGTCGCCGCAGCCCCAACCCCAGCGCGCGCCGCTCGCCCCGATGAGCTCCTACTTTGTGAACCCGTTGTACTCCAAGTACAAGGCGGCGGCGGCGGCGGCAGCGGCGGCGGCGGCGGCGGCGGGCGAGGCCATCAATCCCACTTACTACGACTGTCACTTTGCACCCGATGTCAGCGGCCGCCACGCCGCCGCAGCCGCCGCCGCCGCAGCCCTGCAGTTGTATAGTAACAGCGCCGCCGGCTTCCAGCATCACCACCATCACCACCACCACCAGCAGCCGCAGCAGCCGTCCCAGCAGCCGCCGCAGCAGCAGCCTCACCCGGGACCCGCTAGCGGAGGGGGCGGCGGCGGTGGGGGCCCGGACTATTACCATCCCGCCGGGGGGAGTCCGGCCTCTGCCTACCAGCCGGCCCCCCCTCCTCCTCCGCATCCTCCTCCTCCGCCTCCTCCTCCTCCGCCGCCTCCCCCCTGCAGTGGGATTGCCTGTCACGGGGAGCCCGCTAAGTTTTACGGATACGATAACTTACAGAGACAGCCGATTTTTACGACCCAGCAAGAGGCCGAGCTGGTACAATATCCTGACTGTAAATCGTCCAGTGGTAATATTGGCGAGGACCCAGACCACTTAAATCAGAGCTCGTCTCCTTCTCAAATGTTTCCCTGGATGAGACCACAAGGTTGGGATGCAGTTTAAAAAAGAGAAAGAGTGAGAGAAAGGAAAAATTTGCTTCCATATCACGTTTTAGCTTTAAACTCCTTTTCCTCTCCTTGCCTTTTTTCTTGCCGTAACTGCAATGGCTTTTGGTTATAAAGTAATACACTGTATGTATGCATATATGTATAAGTGTGTGTGTGTATATATATATATATACACATATTATGTGTGCAATAGAAGAGTGTAAGGATACAGCTGCCAAAATAACTTGTGTATACTTTCTCTCCCTACACACACACACACACACACACACACACACAGCCCTGTTTATTATAGATCTAGAACATAGCAAATATGGATGTTTCCTCATATATAAGATAAATTTCTACCCACATGCAGAGGCACCAATAAACTCTGGGCTTTTAAAAACTGTTTTTTCCCTTTTTTGTTTGTTTTAATCAGCAGCTCCTGGTAGGAGGAGAGGAAGACAGACGTACAGTCGTTTCCAAACGCTAGAGCTGGAAAAGGAATTCCTTTTTAACCCTTATCTGACCAGGAAGAGAAGGATTGAGGTTTCCCACGCTCTAGGACTCACCGAGAGGCAGGTAAAGATATGGTTTCAGAACAGGAGAATGAAATGGAAAAAAGAGAACAACAAGGACAAATTTCCAGTTTCCAGGCAGGAGGGGAAGGAAGGGGAAACAAAAAAAGAAGCACATGATCTGGAAGAGGACAGAGCTGAGGGCCAGACAAATTAACTTATGCCTTTAAAAATTTACCGTAGACTATTAAAAATAATGATCAACATATGCTGGTTAATGTCACCTGTTTTCTTTATTGTTAAAAGATTCTACCTGTATTTCAAGCTACCATAATGTCACTGCTCTTGATGTTTCTGTGCTTTGAGAGATATTTGGGTTTTTAAAAAAATCAGGCAGAGCATAGAAATAATTCAGCTGGGGTTTTTTTTTTTTTTTTTGGAAATTTGAACCGACTTTGTAGCAATATTTTTAAATTGTAATTTTTAATAACTAAGCTGGTGATTTGCCTCAACAACATAAACTTCCTAATGATAAGCACGAATAGTTGAACCTAAAATGCTTTATTAATCGAAACAAGTGCACTTGAACATTTTAAAACTTTTTTTTCTTGTGGTGAGTAAATTAAAAGAAATCTATTAGTTTTTTTTAAGAAATTATGTCAGCAGAATATTTACTTTATATTATTTGATTAAAATAAATGTAAAATGTTTTATTTATGTTTTTTTCCCTTACCGCTTTTGTAATGAATGGCTTTGGTGCCTTTTGTTTACTCCTAAAGATTCCTTTTTTGGCATTTTTATACATGTACTATCTCGGGGAAAAGTTTGGGCCAAATATCTTAAAAGCACAATATAATTGCAACAGTGCACTCTCTATATAGTCTTGGGACTTGCAAAAGCACTTAAGGTTATGGAAACTGTACAAGTGGCTAAAGTTTTACTACAATGTCAAAGTTGACAATTAATCTTTTGTTAAAGTCCGTGCAAATTATGGCAACTAAATCATCTAATGAATACTTGAAAAGCAAATGATATCATTCTTGATCACTATTCACACCGGGCCAGTTGCTTGGTCAAATACTGCTTATTTTTCAACTTTCCTTCTACTTTCAGTTTGAACCACTGTTGTAATTTCCTTAAGTCACTTATTTGTACCGACTCCATGGTTTTTCTTTGTTTATAGAGTAGGTGCCATATTTATTTGTATTACCTGCACTCTGTTCATGAGATCATGTTGAGCCAACTGAAAACTACGTCTCCACTTGTGTTGGCTGGTACGTCTTCATGTTTCATCCATGAAAACAATGGCTCCACCTATTTGAAATGAACACTGTGAGCAAACATCTGAAATGCTTGTGTAACAGCCGCTAATAGAATATATCTATCCCTTCAATAAAAACAAAACAAAACAGGAATGATCTCCTTCAGTGAGCCTGTGTCTGTAGCGCCGCAAAGACTTTCCCTTAAGCCATAATGCATCAAATGAAAGCAAAGTTCATTTTGGTCATCCATTTTATTTTTGCACATACGACCCCGAAAAAAAATACAAGGAAGCTTCAAAAACAATGTTGTCTGATGCCCCCCAGTTCTTCTCTCTGTAAGTAATTTTTTTTTTAAGATTCCACGAAAGCTTTGAAATTACCCAAACAATGCATTATGAACTGCCTGAGTCATACCTAAAAGCGTCCTGGGTTCCTGGTTTTACAGGATATAGCTAACAAGATGGATACAGGAACTACAACATTCAGTATTACAACATACTGGTTGTCTGTCAAAAATAAGTAAAACTACCCCTCACACAAAAAGGAAAGTCATGTAGCATTCCTGCATTTACTTTTTTAATAAGCCACAGTTTATTTTCATCATTTAAAAATTTTCCCTGTGATTATTTTCCATTTCTTTGGACCTAAGTATAATCTTTGCATTTGGAAAATCTAGGTTACCCACGGGGAAATGCTTACATTGACAGCAGATAGACAAGAGGACATGAGTATTCTAATAGGAAAAAGAGACTATAGGGCTCATTGACCTAAGCCAAGGAAAAGACAATTTTAAGTCATAGTTGAACCCTGGCTTAAGAAACATTTGCGCAAAAAGAGACAGCTGCATACATGCATGATGGATTTATGAGCATTTTTCTACTAATTGTGACAGATTTTTGCTCATATGATGAAAATATTCCTCAGACAGAAGTTTTCTGATGAATTATCACAGATGAGAATTTTTCATAGTTTTCTCTTGTGGAGACCCCACTGGCCCAATATTTAGGGGATTTTGTTTCACATCATGAAGAACACTAGGTCGCTGTATTTAGTGATTCTCCCTAAAAGATCTGATTTAGGCCAGCAACTGACTTAGAAAAGGAACTCTATTAAAAGAGAGCCATTGTCGAATGGAAGTGTTTGAATGGACATGTTCAGTAATTAATGCATCCTCTGAAAACATACAAAGTTGAATAGGAGGGACTTGATGAAGTGGGAAGGAAAGGTCAAAATATACCTATTTTCTAGCAATCCAGATACTGAATCTAATCTGGCATGCTAAATACTGTCTTTACAACCCCCTTCCCATTCCCTCTCCTATAAAATAGTCCATTTTGACCGCACGCATAAAAATCCCGTTACTGAGCTACTTTAGGGAAATAATGGAATATATAAAAATACACATACATATATGTCCATGTATGAATATACACATACAGATACATTTGATGAATAGATATAAGGCAGATAATCCTATAAATATACAGGAAGAGAGATCGAACCCATATACACAAAAAGACTGAGAGAAATTACACACTCTGCATGTGTGTACATTCATACACACATCACATTCTTTCTCTTAATGCAGAAAGTTGCTCTTGGACATCCACCTACAGTGGTATTTCTTTCAGAGAGACTAAAAATGACAGGCATTCAAGAAGCACTTCTAATTGGTTAGAATCTGTAAACATCAGAGCACTGCGGCAAGCTACCAAGCAAACATTCTGCTGCAGAAATTTGCATAAACCTTCAGAGAACCCTTAGCCTACCAAGGTGTATTTAGCAGCATTCAGATACCAGATACAGTAGTTTCCTATGAAAGTTTCATATAGTAACATTTTATTTGTTTAATCATATCCTATAATATTAAGACTGTATTTTTTAAATACTATGGATTCAGTTCCATTTAAGACTTAAGGGTGAATGGAAGGGCACAAAGGCAGATGGGAAACTCAAAGATCGTTAACTGAAAAGCAAATTCAACAACAGCCACTTTGTAAGGCCTCCTGCAATCTAGAATGTTACTTAGCACTTCCCAGAAATAAATGTGCAACTATGGAGACCTCTTTGGTGGGAGGAATTGCCCCCACTATAATCTGAAAACTAGACAGGTGGAAATAAGTGTCTTCTTTTAATAGGGAACACCTAAGTACACCTAACTAACAGCACAAAAGGAAGCAAATGAACTGGTTTTTGAGATTATTTCACAAAAATTTTTTATAAATGCTCATACTCTGATGCTTAATTGAACCATATATAGTCCAGTGTCAGAGGGTTCAAAGTCTTCTTAAGAACGCTTTTAACTTGTTTGAATGATCAAAAGTATTCTTTTTCAAATGTTCTCTGTGTTCTTATGTTGGAGTCCGGTGTCTATTTTCATCACCCTGTCAATGTTCTTTGGGTCCTGTGGATATGTAGAAAGGAAAAAGGGAAAAGTTTATTTAATAAATTAATCATTGCAACTGTAATTACTCCATCCTCAAGTCCCTTCAGTCAATATATAAGGTTGTTAGCTTATATAAGGTTGTTAGCTTATTAAGAGTTAGAAATTTCATGTCCGATGAAAACAAAGTCTTTAAATCTATGGAATACAAGATCAACCCAGTTGCAAACAGGGAAAATAAACACATTATAGAGGAGAATCTTTGTACAAATGTATATTTAAATTGTATAGATTAATACATGTAAGTTTATTTGGTAAGCAAATATAAATGGTGGCTGTGTGCACACCAAAGACACATCTAGCATGGCGGTTTCTATAAACTCCATAATAATAATAATCCGAGAGAAATCACACTAGTAGAGGATAAGAGTGGGAGGAAAAGGTCATATTATATGTGAATTATTTTGAGCTGATTTTGAGGAACTGATGGTTATTTCTGCTAATGATTGGAGGACTGCATCATGAAATATTGACTCAAATTGTCCTACATGAGTATTATGCACACTTATACATGTACATATATATTCCTAGATATGGGTATCTCTATATGTTTTCCATTAGGAATCAGAAGGATTTATGCTTCTTGCAGTTAAGGTGGAAGGAATCTATTTAGGGTTGATTTTTAAAGAACTAATGGTAATTCTCTTTAAAAGAGGGAAAGAGACTACTCTCTCTTTTTCCCATTGCAGTATCATAGGGTCTTTTGTTGACTAAAAATGGGGGCGGAGGAGATGGAGTTATTTGACTAAAATTAAGTACGAGACCTTCCCTCAACAAAATATCTCTCTCTCTCTCTCTCTCTCTCTCTCTCTCTCTCTCTCACACACACACACACACACACACACACACACACACACACACACACACACACACACACTCTTTTTTTAAGGGTCAGAGATACCTGTCCATCCTTAAATATTAAGTTGCGTAGGCTGCCACCTTTCCTGAGCTAAATGAGTACTTAAATTAATATCTTTTAAAGTCTGACAAAAAAAAAAAAACATTTCCTACTCTTTGACCACAATATTAACCTCTCTAGGAATGAACTTAAACCCAGTTTAAAACAAGATGTTGGGAGAATTTCGTTCTTTACAGAGCTATGGTTTGGATAAGGACCTAATGTGGGGGTGTCATTGCTTTTAGTTGAGGGCAGTCTTTCAAGTGGTTCCTTGGGGTGGGGTGGGAAAAAAGAGGGGCTTAGTGAGAGAGAGGGAGGGGGGAAATTGCATGGCATGAATTTAATTTCACCCTTAGTATCTAGATTGTACAAGCTCAAATCTCTCATTGGGGTTATGACACATTATCCAACCGGTCAGAAATGTTGAGCCAAACAAAAAAAAAATTTATACGAAGGAAGGGGTGAAGAGAAGGGAAGGGAAGGGATGGGAAAGGGAAGGAGGAGGAGAAGATAGAGAGAGTGAAAGGGGGTGGGGGAGAGAGAGAGAGAGAGAGAGAGAGAGAGAGAGAGAGAGAGAGAGAGAGAGAGAGAGAACATGGCGCTTGTGAGCTGTATGTGCAAAATCCGCAAGGAATTGCAGTAAATTCCTTTTTGTTTGAAGAAAATTTACAACTTGGTAATAGACCTTTTTATGACCTATTTGCGGTCGTCATTGGCTGCGGCTGGTCATGTGCAGGCTCCGCTCGCCTTCATGGCCTTTTTCCTGATTTCCCTGGCGAATTTCCCCCTGCATTCTGCCTTCCGAGAGCCTCACCCCCTCTTTTTCTAACCTTTGTCTCTGCAGAGGTGTATTCCAGTAGCTGGGATGCGTTTGTGCCGATTTCTGGGCGGCCAGCACGATTAAATCCCTCCCGCTCCCCGAGGCTGGCTGCCTCTCGCTGACTCCAAGCTCTTAGAAGGCTCACTGCGGAGCATCTCGCCACCCGGTGACTAGCAGCTAACCAGCCGGCCGGGCGCCCATAGTGAGCTTGCCCCTCAGTTCAGTGTTTTTAGTCCACCCCAGTCCCTACCTGTTTCCTCCTCGCCTATTTTTTTTTTACTTCCTTCTTTTCATTCTTTTTAAAAAAAAAAAAAAGAAAGAAAGAAAAGAAAAAGACATTATTTGGTTTCGGTTGCTGGGATTGTCTTCATCCCAACGCCTAATGGATTACAGCAGCCGCCGGTGTATTTCTCCGCCTCCTCCTCTCCAACTATCGGGTAAGAGTTGCCTTTATTCTTTCTTTTTTATTTTTATTTCATCCCCTCCCCCATTCCCTGACTGCCACCCCCCCTTAACCCTGGCGCCCCACTGCGGCGCTTCCCGGCCAGGGAGCTGCCGTTGAAAGACTTGAGAAAAGTCATAAAAGTGGCTTGTTAGGTTGGATCTGCCTGCCTGTGGCTCCGTCCTTAGCTTCCAGACAGAGTTTCCGAAATCTGATTGACAGTTCCCCGCCCCCTTTCCCCCCCACCCCCCGACCAAAAAGACCCTAATCCCCACCACCTGTCCCAGAGGTTACTTCCTTTCTCTGGGTGGAATAGGCAGGGCAGGGTGCTGAGTCTGGCCTGTAAAACAGTGGTCCAAGGTGCTAGGGTGCCGATGGGCGCTGCGCATGCTGAGAGTGGAGGTGCGGCAGAATGGATTCCCCCACCCCCAGCTGGCGCGCGTTGGAAGAGGGGACGCGGAGATGTTCTTGTAAGTCTATAGCTTGGTTTTGATATAATAAAGGACTTTCGACGTATTGAATGACTGTAAGAAGTTTTTGTGATTTTTTTGTGATTTTGAGAAGGCAGTGCCAAACCGGAAAGGTTAACAGGTGTTTTCTGCTTAGATTCAGGGTTGGATTGGTGTGTGTATTAGTGTCATTAAAAATTTGCAAAGCTGTATGTCATTGTAACGTTTTGGAAGCTGTTTTAGTAAAAGATGCTATAGGATTTCAATGATTTCGCGTTTATTTGCACAGTGCCTTTCAGATGGGCCGAAAATAACATTGTCTCCTTATTTCCTGATAATCCTCAAAGGTTCCTGCCAGATATTTTGTAATGCAGTGTTATATTTATTCTATAAACTCAACCTACAAATGTTCATTTTCTTCTAAGAACGAAAATATGGTTTAAGATTCGCATAAGGGCTAATAGGCATTTTTTAAATGCTAAGCATTTTTATGATTAAGCGACTCATGTTTCAGTGTGTAGCAGAGTAGAATTTTTGCTTTCTATGCACATTCTCAATCTTGTCTAAGAGGAAGCAGCATTTATAAGATTGAAAAAAAAAGCCAACAACCTGTTTTAGAGTTATTGAGCATCATACAAAATGTTGCAGCCTTCTCTACTCACGCTATCTTTCCATTACTTCCCAAACACTTACTGCCAAAAGTACTAACATGATTTTTAAAAAGATTTTATGATTCAATTTTCATACACTTACATGGTAACCTTGTAATTTAAGGAATACAAAAGAGTCGAAATTATGGAAAATACACCCCGCATTCCGTAAAAGACATCACATTGACATATTTCGGAAAAGTCCACATTTTCAGCTATCTTATATATTAGGCTTTCTCTCTAATGCTGTAGTTTTCCTAAATATCTGTTGACATTATCTCCTTAAACCTTTGGAAGAGTGAACATCTTTTTAGAAGTGTACTTATTAGCAATCAACAACGAAATCACTCTGGTTTCAAAATGGAGGTTTACAATTTGTTGGTGAGGAAGCAGAGGAGAAATGACTGTCATTGTTCAATAACCTCAGGAAATAATTTGCCTCCTGGCCCATTTTATAAGCAGTTTTTGTTCTGAGAAGAACTCAGACACTGATATTCTTTTTTTATTTTATTAATATAATCCTTTGATTATAAAGAAGCACTGAACTATGTCATTTCACATTCTCTCCCCTCCCCCATTTCCACTCTTCCACCCTTAGTAAGTCATATAACAAGACAAGAGAGATGGGTTGTAACTAAAGAGGAATATTTCATAGCTATATTTAAGTCCACCACACATTATATTAGTTTCCGTTATTCAATATCGCTGAACTCCTCTATAGATGTGCATCAATAGGGGAATCAGTGATGGAGGCATATGGTTTCACACAACTGAGGGTGATGTCATGGATTCAGACATGGTGGACCTAGAGATAATTCCAAGTGCCACAATATATTTTCAAGTGCTTAGTAAAAGTAAGAGACCTAGGAAATGAATAATTCCTAAAACGTGTTTGTATGGAGACTCTTAAGTCAACCAGAAACACATTCAATACCTTTGCTGCAGCCAAAAAGAACCACTTAGCCCTTGTTCTATCAACCAGTGTAAAATGAAACGAAACCAAAAATGTCTGGAAGCTGAAAGCAAATGTTTGCCTTTGTAAGAAACTCCCTCCGTGCTCGGCCAAAATCTCTATCTATATATAGCCCATGTAAATGGATTGAATTTGTGCTTTAGTTCTCTGGTGTCAAGGGGCGGTGGGGGTGTTGCAAGAGTTGTCAGCACAGTGGAAAGGGGGGAAAACGAGAAAATAAACGTGTCTAAATTACAGGATCCAAAATTCAGCTTATTTCTTTGCCAAACTTCCTTCCAAATAAACATATTTCGCATGAGTTCTGCTTTCTGAGTCCTGGAAGCAGGGAAAATCCGAACAAAGACAGTATTTCACCCCTTGGTTGGCAGGCAGCTGTTAAAGGTATTTACAGCTCTGCTGCAGTGCGGCAGGGAAGGCAGAGTTTGAAGGGGGTGGGGGGGAGGACAGGAAGTTAAAGGAAACGCAAAACGTCATAATGGTCCGAATTCCAATTTGTATCAAATTTAAAATATGTAATTCTCTTTTCAAAAGTGGAAAGCTTTTCTCAGCAGATAGTCACTTGTGCTTGGCAAAGGTTGGGGGAATCCGAAAGAGAAGCATTTACCTCAGTAGGGTTGTTTGGCCTTAATAAAAACAAAACAAAACAAAACAAAACAAAAAAACCAGACTGAGGAAGCTGCGTACTTGACTTTAGGTAGCTTATATAAATGAGAGAGTAAAGACTGCAGCTGTCTTTACTTGGAAATGTAAATTGGGAAGGTTTACAATTTTTTTTTAATTTTTCTTTCTTTTTTTGAGGGGAGGGCTGGAGTGAGGGGAGGGCTGGAGGGAGGGGCGAAGGAAAGTAGGTTTTGGGGGCTGATTTAAATTTCAGTTGTAGTGAAAGACATCAAGCCTGTACGATTTTTTTTTTTTTAATTCATCGTTGCAGTGCAGTGTAGGCGCAGAACTTTGCACCAAATGCAGATCTAAGACTAGGGTACAGCGCTGTAAGCGCATGCGCAGTGAAATGACCAACCAGACAAACAGTTGGGGGAAGGGAAAGGGGGGAGGGGAAAAGGCAGAGAAGAGACTGGGGAGGAAGATTAAACTTGATCTCTTCCCCTCAACTAATTGGAGAGTATTTGCAATTCATCTTTCCTTAACTCCGGGCTTCCATTTATAGAAAAAAAAGTATCTTTCCCACTGGCCTTCTCATGACTTGGTCGTGTTACTTTCAATCATTTTAATATCCTTTCCCCTAGTCTATTCATTGCAAACCTATACTAAAAAAAAAAAAAAAATCAGAACAGGCTCGGTGCCAAGGGAAACCCAATCTTCTTTCCAGATGTTTTAAAAAATATATTGGACTCTCCAAAAATTTATGGTCTTATACTGTCTGCTTCATCTGGTTTGGGAAAATGGGTTTGTTCCTGGCCCAAGTTCAAACCCCGTAATTTAAGACCAATCCCACCAGCCCGAACCTTCTTGCCCCTTACCACCGCTATGGAGCAAGTTGCAATACTTAGGAGGCGAGGGTACAGCTCAGCCGTTATCGACAGGATGAATAAACAAACAAATGTAGACATCTCCCTGGAGGTGTTCGCTATCTGCCCACTGCCTTTGGAAACAGGGGAGCTGCTGTGGTCAAGACGGAAATATGAAATTGGAGGGAATGGGGGAAAGAATAAAAAGGCTTGATTTTACCAGGAGCTTTTCCCGACAAAACAATAGTATCTTTGGTTCAATGGAGCTGCATTCTGCCAGTTAAAGAAAGTCACAGGCCTTTAGGGTTTGGGTGTGTGTGTGTGTGTGTGTGTGTGTGTGTGTGTGTGTGTGTGTGTGTGTGTGTGTGTGTGTGTGTGTGTGTGTGTGTGTGTGTGTGCTGTCTGGCCTCTTGTCCAGGAGAAGGCGCTGTAGGACAAGCCTCACGCGGTTTCAGCTCTGCACGAAGTGCCCTGAGTAGGAGTAGGGGGCGGCGCGGTCGAGTAGGTGGTGGGAAGGGCACGTGACTCACCCCCTGCGCGCTCCCCTAAGCCGTACCCAAGCAGCGGCAAGTGCACGGAGTACCGGGTCTCTGCCCAAGCTGCCTGCTAGAGGCATTCGGAGGAGACTGCTTAGAGTCAGTGACGGGCTGAAGCACAGT
This sequence comes from Gymnobelideus leadbeateri, assembly GCA_011680675.1. Classification (NCBI taxonomy): domain Eukaryota; kingdom Metazoa; phylum Chordata; class Mammalia; order Diprotodontia; family Petauridae; genus Gymnobelideus; species Gymnobelideus leadbeateri. The sequence continues at coordinate 19,975 of WOXC01010444.1, forward strand.
CTTAATCTCTTCTCTTTGATCTGGGCTGGGAGCTCGGGGTGTCTGCATGGATACAGACATGTTCATTTTACGTCTTCCTCCTTTTCCCGATGGAAGTAGAAAAAGTTTACACGAGGGCAGTAAAAAAAATTTGTGCTCTGAGGAGCGATTTCTGGGGATCTGCCTTTGCCTTGCCTTCGCCCTCATACAGGGGGCGCGCTTCCCTGCTGCAAGCCCCAGTGCCCCCAAACCACCCAATCTGCTCTGCTCACTCTTAACATCAAGACAAGGGAATTGAAAGGGAGTAAGGGGACAGTTAACAAACTTAAAGGAAACAAAATCCAATCACACATGTGTATTCCTTTCCTATTCTGCACCATTTGTTGCTAGTTTCCTAGTCTTGTGACCTCTTGACCACACACACAAAAGGAACAAAATTAAAACCAAATCTAACATGGTTTCTGAGATCCATGTTCATCTTAAAAGTTCTGCCAGATACTGCACTAAGATTCCCTTGGGTTTCAGATCCCTAGAAGAGTTCCCTTATTTACTCTACATAGGTACTCTATGGTATAGATATCTTTAAATTGCATCCAGAACCATTAATGGAAGTCTACCCTTTCCCACTATATATTCCCCTTTCTTCCCAGCTTCTTTCCCGTTTCTGCATGAGGCCAGTGTATACTGATGATACTCAGGCCTGATAGGTTTAACTTGTCTCAGTCTACTCAACCAAGAGTTTCCTGAGAGTTCTGCCACAGCATCATAGCTGGAATGGAACTCAGAAATCATCAAGGAACACCTCTCTGGGCCTCATTTTCCTCTTTTGTAAAATAATATGGTTACATTTGAAAATTTATAAGGTCCCTTTCAGTTCCAACTTTATAAGTACCTAGAACAGTGCCTGAAAAATTAATGAAAGCCTTTTGAATTGATTTGAATTATGATTCTGTAATAAAGTTCCAAGGGAAGATCCTGGATTCGGTAGAGTTGGGTCAAGACAGCAAACCCATTACTCCAGTGTACCACAAGTATGTGTCCTTAGTATATGACTAAATCGTAAGAAAGGTGTGTATCTTTACATTCTCTTCACATGCTCCACTGCCAAGTATCTTCCCTTTCTTTGCTGCACCTCTCCCCCACCCCCTGCCCAAAGCCTGATATAGTCTCTATCCCTTTAGGTCATAGAATCAGAGCATGCTAGAGCTGGAAAGGACCCCCAGGCAGCATATAGTCCAGACCCTGTCAAGCTACCAGTGAGAAAACTGAGGCTTGTAAAAGTGAAGGCACTTGCCCAGATCACATATAACATATGTACTTAAATGACTAAAACTTGGTAGCAGAACTCAAGTCTGTAGAATACCAATCCCTTTACACTTTCCCTTTACACTCTACTACCTCTTTGTCTATAGACTTCCTCTCAACTACAGTCAAATGATTTGATAATTCATCTCACCGATGTTGGTACTCTTTCTAGTGATGTAGAATCACAAAATATCCATTCCAATGCCTCTCCTGTTTGACTCTTGTCCATGACATCCTGTAATCCTCTATAGGAGAATCACCTAACCTGCTAGGTGCCTTCCCCTACATCCCTTAATATTGCATGGTGACCAGTGGAGAATATAGGCTATCTGTTAGGGCAGCTAAGTGACATAATGGATAGAGTACTGGGCCTGGACTCAGGAATACCTGAGTTCAAATTCAGCTTCAGATGCTTCCTAGCTGTATAAACCTTAACCACTGTCTGCCTCAGTTTCCTCAACTGTAAAATGGGGATAATAATAGCACATACCTCACAGGGTTGTTGTGAGGATAAAATAAGAGTTAGTACTGTGCCTGGCATGGCACATAGTAGGTAGTAAATAAATGCATATTCCCTTTCCTTCCCCCTCCATATGCTGTCCCATATTACTTATCACCAGCCCATCCTCCTCCACTCCCCCATCACATATCTCCTTGATTATATCATTGAGAGGGGTGGGGGAGAGAATCTTGTTTTAGGGATATTCACTAAATCTTCTTGAGAAGTTTCTCTTTCTACAGAGTTTCTGTTTTATAGAACTATGGATTGATAGTGTGTCAGAGTTAAAAGGGACTATAGAGCTCATTTAAGCCAAATCCCTCATTTTGAAGATGAGAAAACTCTGGTTTCTGGAGTATACATTTTCTCAGCCTTTATAGTAGCATTTTTTTGATGATAGTAGCAAAACACTGGAAACAAAATGGATGCCCACCAATTGGGGAATGACTGAATAAATTGTGGTATATCAATATAGTGGGATATTATCATACTGTAAAAAACAATGAATATGAAGAATTTAGAGAAATTTGGTAAGGCTTGTTAGAACTGATGCAAAATAAAGTAAACACAGCCAGGAGAATAAGCAACATGATGACCACAGTAATATAAAGGAAAACAATTTGGAATGACTTTAGTACTCTGGTCAATGCAGTGACTAATCATGATTTCAGAAAATTGGGTGACCCCTACTTCTGGGGAGAGAGGTGGAGGGCTAGAGGCATAGAATGAGGTATACATTTTCAGACAGGAGTAATATAAATTTCTTTTGCTTGACCATATTTATTGAATAATAGGGGGTTCTTAAAGAAGATGAAACAATAGGAAATGAGGGCTATTCTTTTAAAGAAAAAAGGGATATTTTGAAAAAGAAAACATACAAAGAATATTTTTAAAAACAAGAATAAAATTTCTTTATCTCTATGTTCCTTTTACCCAATTTCCAGGTATAATTTTTCAAAAGGAATCTCCACTCATTATGATGTTTCAATTTTAATTCTTTTTTTCTCCTACCTTTCCCTTTGAGATTACATTTCCTTCCTGCTCAGCAAACAGGTTCCTGTATCTTTGCCTACCCCTGACTGAAAGGGGGAAGTGATAGATCCCACCCTTCCCTTCCTTTTTTTTTTTTTTGGTTTTACATTCTCTCAGTCTATTATTGTCCATATCCTAGAGTCCCACAGAGCTTGTTGGGTTCTGAGGAATTGAAACTTTCTGTGGGTTGTAGAAGTCTGATATCAGTGGGATGTAAATGATGCCAGCTCCAAGGCCCAAAAGTCTTTGGTGCAAAATTGAAGTAAACTAAGTGCCAAAACAGAGTGAATATAAGAAAGAGTAAGAAATCATAAGGTTCAGAGCTAGAAGGGACCTTGGGTATCATTTAATCCAAGACACTGATGACACATTGCACTGTGATTTGGATTAATGCTCTAAGTACTAACATTAAGAATTCTAGTCCTACAACTAATTTGTATTTAGCTGATATATATATGTATATGTATATATATATATATATATAGTCTTAATAGTTATTCTGTGTATATATATATGTATGTATATATATATATATATGTATGTACTTGTTGTCTTTCACTTTAGAGATTGTGGGTTCCTCACAAGTAGGAATTGTTTCTTTCTTTCTTTTCTTTTGTATTTGGATCCCTAATAGTTAGCCCAGGCCTTTAATAAACCTTCCATGTTAACCTGATTGAAAAAAATTCCAATCCTGGCTCTCCATTTGTGATAGTATTTTAAGGGGGAAAGGGGAAAAGTTACATAAGGCTCTAGACCCCAGAAAGCATAGGAACCTACATTTACCACGTCAAAGCATTTGACCTCAAATCTACTTTGTCAGTGTGTCTCCCCTTCCTCTCCTCCCAGACAGAACCTGGATTAACTTAACCTCTCTGATGCAATGCTAAAAACTTTGGACAAATATTGCCTCCTCAGTCTCCTCAAATCTTAGGAGCACAATTCCCAGTAGGGCTTAGGAATGAAGAAAGCAGAGTAGAAAGGATGAGGAAAAATGGTTTAGGTGGGGAAAATGACATTTGAAATTACCTTCTATCTCTCCTCTCTAGAATCTTCTTTTAGTTCAAAAGCAAGTGCCCATGGACTAGGGGAAGCAATCCCATTGAATCTCAGGCTCCAGACATGATGACTTCCATTGCCATGCTCTGCACAGTGCCCCCACCCCCTTCCATCCCTGTCCTCCATGGTCTTCTCCCTATAGAGATAAACTTATCCTGTGGAAGTCACCTCTTTTCCACTCTGGCTTCTTCTTTTGCTTCTTCATAGGATTGTTTTCTCTTGAAGTTTTCTAGGTGCTGTCTGTTGAGAATCTAATTTCTTTTACACTGCCATGTGTTGCAATTAAAACCAGTGTGTCCCTTTTCCAACATCTCTCTCCACTTCTTCCATTTCTGTATCTTAAACTGTGTTTTGCTGGTAAAGTCAGAGGACTCTCCTTAACTGTATTTTTATTTCAACTGAAGAAGCATTTGCCAGTCCATTGACTTAGCCATCTAATATTCTCTTCATGGTTCCATTCTCCTAAAAGGCCTCATCTCAAAGGACACATTCACTTCCTTTTGGTGTCTTTTCTCCTAAAAAGATCCAATGTTATAGAACTCTAGATAGCTGAAGCCAAAGTTTACGTCATCAGTAGAACTAGATTTCCCCTCTTAGGGAAATATCAATTCCTTCTGAACATTCAACATTTGCCATAAATCTGGGAGAGGATTTGTTTCAACCCTGGGGTTTACTTTTTATTTTGTCAGGCAACTTTTCCACCACCATACAATCCATCCCCAAGTAAAATCCATGATTTGCCATTCCCCACCCCCCCCCCGAATGTAGAGTACATCTTCACATATGGCTATTTTACCATGAAACCCCTCTGTTTACCTACTTCCCTTTTTTCAGAGTTCTCTTGGAACTCAACACCGCTTCTGATGACTCCACTTTATACATAGTTGCAAAGTCATTGGATTTTTAGTTTGGGGAGCCAGAAGGACTAGGGAGCAAATAAGGTGATGACTAGAATAAATTGTACTTAGAATACTGCTGATTCCTTGGTCATAGTATACATCACCCCAACTCAACCCTCTATTCCCATCTTTATGCAACTGTTAAATCTTGCTTGTTGGGGAAGGGAGTGGTATATTAGTGAATCAACTTCAAGGTACTGGATTTAGGAAAAGGAACAAATTTTGGGATTTAGAATTTGGAGATTACATAGTCTGAAACCCAGGGAGGTGAGGTGATTTTTCAAAACCACGCAACTGGTAAATAGTAGGGGTGAGATCTGAATAAAGTTCCTCTGAATCCAAATCCTCAACTGTTTTCACTACACAGTACTGCTAAGAGTAAGCATGAATTTCTAAAACAGGCCAAGCAGCTGAAGAGTACAGCTCATGTTCTTGGATTGTTTGGTTTGAGCAAAACCAGAAGGGATAGTCTTCTTGTCTTATGAAGATACTCAGATCCGAGTCTCACTTCAAAAGGAAGATGACTTTTTTTTTTTTTAGATTTTCATTCATTTTCCTCTCTTCAATTTGTTGTCTTCTAGCCTGCAGTGTCCAGTCCCTAGGGGTGACCCTTTGGTAAACTTTTGGCACGTATGATACTTTCTGACCCAGTTCTGCACCATTTCACATAGTGGACTGAAAGTTTACCCTTTCTTTCTTTGATATACTTTTTATTATGTTAGAGGGAATAGTGTTGCCTTTGTTTTCTCCCTTCTCACTGGTAATTTTTCCTGGATGTTTATAAGAAAAAATGGAAGATATTTCTTCTCTTGCATATATATATGCATTGTATACAGTGTATTTTTGTCACTTTATCCACACTGTGCCAGGAAACATAATGAAAGCCTTAATAAAGTTCCACACAATCAATTCTTTAATTCTATACTCTTAAAAAAACTTTTAAAAATTGCAGTTACAAGCTACACCTTCGGGGAATGGATGTCTTTCTTTGATTAGTTGGAATTTTTACATTTGATTTTTCTTCTAAACTCTTACCCCTACTAAACTTTGAATCTGGGATATAAACTTAGTAATGATGGATTTTAGAACTACAAAATCTATTAGTAAGTAATACAGAAATGTATTTTAGGAGATGGTTCAATTTCTGAACCTGTTGGCTATGGTTTGTAAAGAGGAGTGGGCCAAGAAGGAGAAAGTTTTAAAAAATAACTATCAGAATAAGAAAAGAGAGAGGATAATGTTAGTGGTTTTTCAGGCCAAGAAGTCCTATGCTTTCTATTTAATGGAAGTCAAATCAGGAGAGGGTTTAGAATTGCATGTAGAATGGGAGGAAAATTTAGATGCAAAGATCTTTTACAAAGAAATGTCTTTTTCCAGAGTAGCTTTCATTAGTTTGATGGGAATTGCTGATGGAAGTAGTTGCTGCTTTAGAATTATATGTGTGTGTGTGTGTGTGTGTGTGCGCGAGAGCACACACACATATACATTCTTACACAAAAGGTTCATCATTTGTATAGAGATTGATTTTTAAATGTCTGCTTCAACTCATTTATATTTATATGGGCTAAATCAGACCCCAGGTTTCCACAGAGTTCATAGAAACACACATAGGCTTCTATTTTGAGGTGTGTGTGTGGTGAGGGTGGGAAAGAGAAAAAAAGGGGGGCACTTCTCTCTTTTCTTCTGGTGGTCTATGGGTTGATTTTTTCCATAGCAGAAAATTCAGTAGTCTCCTTTGGTCGAACAATCAGACCAGAGCTACATCTTGAATATCGAAAGAGAATAAAAATATCCTCCTTCCTGAGCCACTTAGTTATGCCCTGAGCAGGGCTATGCCCCTTGGGCAGAGATCCTTTCCCCTCTAAACTCTTTGCGCCCAGTTTTTGCTCCCAATCGGTTCTAAGCCCAGTGGTCTCAGTGGCAAGTGAGCTGGGACATCCGACTTCCTGTGCTTAGAATCCTTGAAATTCTCATTTGCCTCCTCACACCCAGTTGCCTTCACACCAAGACTGTTTTATTGTTTTATAGCCACCCTTAGAGGTTCAGTTCTCAGAGATTTCTTGGGGCTATTTAGCCACTTCTCACTTTACCAACACAGAGCCTTACTGGTTTCAGCAGTTTGGTCACTTAAGGCTCGAGTTTCAGATCTAAGCAAATCATAGAAATCCCTACATTTGTGACGACCTTCCTTTCTTACTAAATCCATCCTGAACTATTGTTCAGCAAATGTGTTCGTTCAAACCAATTCTCTTCCCACCTCTTCTCTTCCTAATCCTCCCTCTCTGTGTATCCTCAAACCAAATGCTAAATAACTTCCTGGGAAGAAACTAAGGAAGCATGCGGTGTGTCTTATCTTTCCTCTTTATTTCTTTTAAAACTATAGAGCTAGAACAGATTTAAATAAAGGAGTTGATGGTACTCACAGCGAACGCAGCGAAAGAACCGTAAGAAATGCCCACAGTCCTTTTCCCAAATAGCAAATTTGGAGCACTATCTCTCAACTTAAACAGCCTTCTCTGAAAAGGTGCTGTTTGAGAAGACCCGGGTATTGATATGAATATGGCTTCCCATGCATCCTGAATATTTGCAACTATTTAAATTTGATAGAACAGTTGCAGTGAACCTTTATTTAGTGAATAAAAGTTTAAAGCAGAAGGTTATTTATGGTTCCGCAGAGATAGGTCCTGAGTGGCTATTTAGAAGCACGTGATTCCAATAAACTTTGTTTTATGGCTTGAGAGTTGACAAGCCAAAATATAATTCCCACCATAAATTAGTTTAAGAGCATACAAGTGCAGATGCTTTGGTTCCTGGAAGCAGTAATAGGGAAAGTGTTAGCAAGGAACATTCGGCTTGATCCTGAACGAGATATTTCTGCTCTCAGGTTCCCTTATCCACTGGGAAAGAACAGTAAGTCCGTGATTACCTATGATACATCTAAAGACTTGGTCGAATTTCTCTGCTGTTTGCTAATCCTGTGGGTGGAGGGGAGGAGTTGGGAAGAAACACAAATCAAGTTGATTCAAAATCAGCCTAAGTAGGAATGAGCAAATAGAGGAAGAATCAGCCTTTTCTCCCTTTCTCCATACACTCACACAAAGGTAGCATGTCAATACCCTTTCACTACGATTAACTAGGAGGAAGGAAAGAGTTTGCTGTCTTTTTTCTTAGTATAACGGTACATCTAATTGAGATAGGAAAGCGGTGTTATGCACTGAGAGGGGAAAGAAAAGGGGGAAAAGTAAGTTGGGGAGGGGTGGAATTCTTGAAATTTTTCGGTGTTTAGAAGCTTAGGAGATGTGAATACTGTGTGGAATAAAACTTTAAAATGGGTTGGCATTTTCTATGGAGAAAATTGTTCTGGGACTTACTGTGATAAGAATTCTCAAACAAGCAATGCTGTCAACTGATACAGATATATCTATATAGGCTTTATGGTATAACTATAAATACATCAATTTACAGCAATGTAATTTACCTTTATACCTACTGATTACACCTCCTCCCACCATGAATTGGTTTCTCATTTTCCTCTGAATTGATCTTCATCATGGAATTCAAGTATAATTGGGCACTCAATCCCAAGTCACTCACAGATCCTGCCTGAAAATGGAGAGGAAAAGATCTCTAGGCATTGAGAGGAATTGTAAAGTTTCGTGAAATGTAAATTTTAAAGTAGCCTGAATGCATTAATAGGAAAGCAGAAAAGCTTCTAAGCTCAGAGTAGGGTGGAACTCTCCCAGGAAGGGATAGATTGTGGGATCTACTTTCTCAGGAACTTACGTGGAGCCACCGACGGATCCAACTGAAAAACACAAGGCAACACACAAAGGCCCTATCACTTCCCACTACTCCAGTGGGGAACTTGTTCCAAGTAGTTTGAGCCAGTGCAGGAAAACCAGTTGCCCATGAGAATTCAGACTTTGGTGTACACAAGTGTATCAGAATTGGGACTGCAGGTTCTGACTTGGAAGGAAACTCTCAGGTGCTCTATAGTTCCTGAAGCCTCAGGGTGAGAGACGTTCTTTTATCTGGGCAGGACACCTGACAGGCCTTTGCTATTTTTCTCTGCAGTCTTGATAAAGAACCTTGCTCTTTTATGGAATTTAACAATGACCCACATTTTTATTGCAACAGGTTCGACACAATGGAGAGACGTCTTCTGTAAGTACTCCTTTTGTTTCTATTCCTTCACAAAGTTTGAACTGCTTGAACTGTGAACTGTTAAATGCTTTTGGAAGAGTAATACAACCGGGAAGGGGAATGAAGCTTGCCTCTCTTACAATGGGGTTACTTGGGTCTCTCGATTCATGGAGTATGAGCCGGTTTGAACCTGTTGTTACTGGATTCTTTAGCAATCACCTGCGATATGGAAACTTGAAGCTGAATTTTCTACGTAGTACTTATCATCCAGCACAGGTGCTAGCATCTTAAACTCCTTTAAAGTGCTTGAAACTAATTAGCAGCGTTACCCAGTTAACATGCTGGAGCGATGCAGCGCCTCCCTGTGCGAACACTGTAATCACCAAATTAGATCATAGACTTCCAGAACCCGACCACTCCTCCTTCAATCCCACGCCCAACTGCCTTTCTTTTTCCCAAAAGAGTTCCCTACCACTCTCTTGTCGGGCTCTCCTGGTTTAGAAGCACATCTGCAGAGGGAGGAATATATTTATGGGTTTTACCTGAACATGGCTTATAGTAGACACTTTGGGATCCAAGGGGGCGAGGTGGCTGTTACTATCAGGTATGCTGTTACACTGGCCATCAAGTTTCCATAGAGCAACTGAAGATACTCCCAATGCTTTAAGAAAAATGAATGGGCCAGCTACAACAGCCCAATAGAATGTAAGGAAAGAGTGGGAGCAACCACTGCTGGGGCTTGGGTGCTGTAATTTTGGTGCTCCGTGGGAAGCACATGAAAGCCCCATAGAGCACCAGAATTTCTGAGGCCTCCGATTAGGTCCTCTTTAGAAAAATCTTCATTTAGATAATGGTCACGGATTTTTTTTTTTCTGAAGAAAAGGAAAGAGAATGTAATCTTGGTAACCTAGGATTTCACTATAAAATTGTGCTGATTTTTGTTTTGGAGGAAAGTGAAGTCAGCAGTCTCTACGCATGTCCATCTTTCTAATTAAACATTATCTATCCTTGATCATGTGGAGCAAAGAAATTATACACATATATAATATACATATGTTCATAGAGATATATAATATATACACACGTTTTCCCAATCCACAGAAAGAGGTAGCCTTCCTGATAATCAGGTTGTTTTCAATCACCATGCCAGGCTTATCCTTGCGCTGCAGATTCTGCTCTGTGATTTTCCCACTTCTGCAAGATGTCCTTGATGAAATTAAATGGCTTTCTTTGCTCTGGGATTTAACATTCTCTTTCATAGGTAATCTTTTTCTTGCTTTTCTCCATGCTGAATTGCAGATATGCTCTTGGCAAATGAAGTTTGGGCTCTCCTTATATTTCTGAATCACTTTTTTTTCCTCTCCCAAACCTACATTTAGCATACCGATTATGAACAGGAGCACAAAAAAGCCTGATAGATCAAAAGCGTTTGTGTGGGCAGTTGAACAGGAGGTGACTATTTAACGCTTTTGTTCATCAATAACTCCCTGGCTTTGACCTGTCTGAGCAAGTCGTGCAGTAAGGTGAAATGCAGGTCACAGCGTCTCACAAATATGAAAATGTACCGGTTTTCTCCCATTGCCGAGCCCATTGGGTCCATCTCTCTCGATTTTTCTGGATGAGATCAAGAGCCCTTGTTGTCCAGTAAAGGAGTAAAATGTGAACATTTTGTTTTATTTTGTATATTGGGAAAGGGGGGTTGCCTAAGAGAGATCAGACTGGCTCAATGGGGGTGGGGTCTCTTCAGAAGCATTAGGTACAAGGATCATCACCACTAAATCCCTAAAGTTGCAAAGCAAAGAGATTCTAGGGTCAAATACTTAGTTGATTAAAAAAAAATTATATGGGACGTGGGATGTGGGTGGAGGACCTATTTCATCCAAGCAGGGACTGGAGCAATGAATGGTACCAGGAGCTGTTTCTCTCCCTTAACCATTACTCCCTATTTCCACGCAAGGGCAGGGTTTCTATATATTTCAAAGATTAAAAAGAAAAGAAAAGAAATATCAAACTTCTGACCCTGTATAGAAAAAAAAATCTAACCAGGATGGGCCATCTTTCTTGCTCTGAAATCCATCCTCCTGAGTGTCCTTGTTTCCCTGCTTGAAAACCCGACCCAAGCTGAGGGGTTGATCCCCGGACAGCACTGAAGAGTTGGGGCAGGCGCAATTCACGAACTTTTGTACTCTTGTGTGCTGCTGTCGCCAAAGCAAAAATAATGAAACTTTGTGATATGTTTGTAAATGATTTCGAATGACCTCTAGCCCTGCCCTTCACCATAAACGCTACCCCACTAAACCTAAGGACATTTGCCTGAGCAAAGCATTCGACCCTAGGTTTTACTGCCTGGAGTTGAACAGGGTAAAAGAGAAAGGCTCCCTAATGACGCGAAGGTAAACGGAACCAGTTGTGTTTTGCTTTGTTTTGTTTTGTTTTTCTGGAAACTAACTTTAGCTTTCAAGCCAGCTTTTTACTTCAGCTAGGGGGAAGGGATTGGTGGACGCATTTCTCAGTTTTCTCTTATCTCTCCAGATAGTGTCTGCTTTCTTTCTGAAAATGTTGCTTAGAGAGATTATTCGGATGGCCAAGAGTAGGGGAAAATCTGTCAATTCCTGGATGGGTCACCATTGTTAATATTATTATTATTTCATTTTTCTTCCTTAGAAGAGCCCCAGTGGAGGCTTCTAGATCCCACTCAGGTTTTCTCTCAGGCAGAGAAGGAAGGTTATGTGAATTAGTCGCTGTAAATTGTCCTTACGTCCTAAAGAGGTATTTCAGCAAACTGTAGACTACCTGAATATCTTCTGAAAGTACAGATTTATTTCAATGGAGGATGCCAGCCTTTGGCCAGTGCAGAATAGTTTTAATTTATAAAGTAGGATGAATAAGAAAAAATGCAGTGATCCTGGCAGATTACATTGTAGATGAGAACAGAATGTTATTACGTTGTCTATATATACCCTGTAGAACCGAATTTGTGTGGTATTCACATAGTCACAGATTCGATTCTAGGGGAATATATGGTCGATGCAAAAACTTCACATTTCTGCAAATGGTTAAAAGTGTAAATGTCTGGGGATCCGAAATGAAGTGCATGCTGCTTTATTGGAGACTTATACAAGTCATGCTAGCTCTGTCTTATTTACTGACACCTTACGACATGGGGAATATGGATTGATGTTGGTGAATTATAGATCAGCTTAAAAAATATGTTCATTGTAAAACTGAGTCACATGGTAGGTCTGGACGATTTGAAAACTAGTTTGACAAATGAATGGTTCTGAAAGAGGGCACTTTTAGAAAAGAGTTAAGAGGGGAGGTGTGAAGAATTTTCCTGGCCACTTTTTTTTTTAGCTCCTGGATTATCTGGAAAGTAGAACAAGAACTATCGGCTTGGATTCTCTTCTGCTCAAAGCAGGCGGATGGACAGGGGGAAAGTTTATGTGATTAAATTTGGGGTGCTTTCTTGGGATGGTGTTACACAGTCTTCGATTTAACTGCTTGTAACTTCAATCGTAAAGAAGTGGGGGGCGGGGGTGGGAGAAAACTCGAAGCACAAATGAGAGTCGCCCTGGTTTCTGTGTGAATTGCTGTTCGGGGACCTGCTAAGTGCATTCGGAGTTACTGATTGCCTAATTTTATTCAACCCAACTAGATTCTGGTAACTTTTGGGTGACCCCAGGGAGACAAAGCCAAGACACATCTATTGTACATCATATTCCCCTTCTGTTTGATGGCTTTTCTTAGGGCGTGGAGTCTTTCTCCCAGTTCTCCCTCTGCACGTTTTCCCCAGTGTCTTGATGCCATCCCTACCCCCAGCCTCAACCCCTCTAGCACACAGCTATATATTCTTGCTGGATGTTTTATTTACCAGTGTAACTCGAAGGGCCGGGGAATGATTTCTGGGGGATTAGTGGAAAGGGCATGGAAGGTTAGAAAAGTCAGTTTCAAACAAAAGCTCGGATTACCTGAGGGGCAAAGGAGATGGGGGTTGGAGTGATGAATTGTCCGACCACATTAACATCTGGCTGGGAAGACCAAATGCATAGAGTGGAGTCACTTGATTACACGTATATTATTTAGTTAAATTTGTGAAAATTATGAGATGCTCACAAATCCAGTGATAAACTCCCTCCCTCGCCATTGGCTGGGGCGGTCACATGGCCCCTAACTTTATTCAGTTGACAGCAAGTAGGAGGGCCCTATGGAAGGAGAAAAAAAGACAACACGAGAAAAATTAGTATTTTCTACCTTCAGAAATTAATGGCCATGAGTTCGTATATGGTGAACTCTAAGTATGTGGACCCCAAATTTCCTCCTTGTGAGGAATATTTGCAGAATAGCTACCTAGCCGAGCAGAGCTCAGACTATTATAGTGGCTCTCAGGGTTCGGATTTCCAGCATCAGGGAGTCTACCCACGGTCAAACTACAGCGAGCAGCCCTTCAGCTGTAGCAATGCCCAAGGCTCTACGGTGCCTCCGCGGGGTCATGGACAGGAGCCATCGGGCCCGGCGAGCCACTACCCTGGCCAAGGGGAGCATTGTCCCCCGCCTCCAATTCCCAGTTCCCGGGCCTGCAGCCAGCCGGCCAGCCTCAAGCAACCTCCCAACGGGACGGCCCTCAAACAGCCCGCTGTGGTGTACCCCTGGATGAAGAAAGTGCATGTAAATTCCGGTAAGGTTCCTCTCCTGACTTCAGTAGCTCTACCTGCCCCCACCTCAGACCTACCTTCCCTGAGGCTACTACCCTCAAGTGCTTCCCCAGACCCAGTTAGGAGTTGTGGACGATGTCCGAATGTGTGTCTATGTGAGTGTGTGGAGTGTGTGTGTGTGTGTGTGTGTGTGTGTGTGCATGAGCGTGTGTTAAATGGATGCCGCAATTACTCTCCCCATAAATTTTTATAGCAGAGGAAATAGGCCGTTGGCCATGTGGTTCATTGGCTCTATCAGAAAAGGGGGGGGGGGTCCTCCATTTTTAGAAGGAGAATATGTTAGAGGTGAAAGGAGAGAGTGTAATTTACAAAATTCAGAGAATCCAACATGCACAGTTTCTGTTGGTTGTTGTTGGGGTTTGGGGTTTGTTTTGTTTTGGGTTTTTTTGTTGGGTTTTTTTTTTTGGTGGGGATTTAACGACCCCATACACCGAGAAGCTTGTGTGTGCACGCGCGCGTCTATGCGCGCGCCCGAGGATTGTTTAAAAATCATAATGGAGTGTAAGCTCAGATTGAACTGCACCAAACTTGTTCTTATGTGGCTTACATTTACGTATGTTTCTTTTGTTCCCCTTCAGTGAACCCTAATTACACCGGAGGGGAGCCCAAGCGGTCCAGAACAGCCTACACAAGGCAGCAAGTCCTAGAACTGGAAAAGGAATTCCATTTTAACAGGTATCTGACGAGGCGTCGTCGGATCGAAATAGCCCACACTCTCTGTCTCTCTGAACGCCAGATCAAGATCTGGTTTCAGAACCGTAGGATGAAATGGAAAAAAGACCACAAGCTGCCCAATACGAAGGGCAGGTCTTCCTCCGCCGCCTCGAACCAGCATTTACAGCCCGTGTCCAAGGACCATCACACTGACTTGACGACTTTATAGAGGAGGTGAAATCTCCCCCACCCCCCACCCCATCCAATCTCTCCCATTCCTTCCCCCCAATTTCATCCTTTGCTTCTGAACTGTGCTGTGTGTAGAACTGACATTATCCAAACACAACCTGCACGGAGCAGGCAAAGCCTCCCCAGGCTGTCAGCTTGCTTTAAGGTGCTGTGCTGTACAAAGCGGACTCGCTGAGGGTACTTCAGACTTTCTTGGCATTCTTCATACTAGCACAATCCCCAAACTCTCCAGGCAGGAAGTGGAAAGTTTAGGGAAAATTATAGAGAGAGATATATAATTATATATGTGTGTGTATGTATGTATATATAATTATATATCGAAGGAGCTACTGAGTCTATAAAAATCTGACGAGTCATTAAACACAAATGGAAATTGCATCTTTTCGGTTTTCAATTTTAAAGTGAAGGTTTGATTCTATGCCAGTATCAGTCTTGATCTTCTGTCCACCCTCATCCCCCACCTTATGCAGTTTCGAACTAATGGAATGTAGGAGAGTTCAGGGCAGAGGGCTTTTAGCTGGTTACAGGATTTGTGAACTTCCTGGGTCTTCTATCTTGTGGCTGATTGTTATTTAAAGCCCCTGTTCATGTTCAGAAACCCCCAAAGAAATACCTAGGAAAGAAGTGGAAACGGGTTATTTTCTTTTCAGATTGTGTTTACATATTTATTTATTTGTCGATTAGAGGCACATTAAAAACACACATTAAAATGCTCTAAGCCCAAAATCCTGGGCGGAAGAGCTGAAGCTCAAGGCTCTTTCTTATGAAAAATCATAGAAATATGTGCACGGCTTAGATTTCTCACTTTGCCAGGCATTTAGGACTCTCTTCCTTCTCCCCACCCCAGTATGGGAGAAATGCCCTAACCCTTTTATAAAGAGAGAGAAAAAAAAACATATCGACCCAAAGTCAATTTCTTTAAAATGTGTTTAGACTGCACAACTGGTTCTTCGCTCTGCTCACAATCGCTTCTGTGGGATTTTAAAAAAGGGAACAAATGGTCAAACATTTTCAGTGTGGGGAAACCAAACAAAACAGCCCCAGTCTTCGGTGCCATTGTAGAGATCCTCTTACCTTCCAACTCGATTCCCAACGCACAATTCACCTTGCACACCACCAGTCTGTTTAACAAAGTATTGTCTTACCAGAAATCTGGAAAACATATTGGTACTGGGGGTGGGGTGGGGAATTGCTGTCCAAATAAATAAGCAAGAAGGCAAGCAAATTGAATCAAATGGTCAATAATAGAAGGAAGTTAGTTCCAGGAAGGGAGGAATTTCTTTTTGCTAAATCGAAGTAAAAATCTTACGTCCAAGTCTTGGGTGATCTAATGCACCCTTTTAAAGTTTTCAAGTTATCTGTCTCACCTTGAGTTCAGCCGGAGAATAACATGAAAAATACTCAAACCAAGGGGAGGGGATTCATTGCCATTTTTCTTATCTTTCTCTGCTAAGAGAGGTTTGTGGATTTTTAAAAAATTTAGTGTGTGTGTGTGTGTGTGTGTGTGTGTGTGTGTGTGTCTGTGTGTTAAAAACTAACTCTTTAAGAGTAAGTGGGAAAATGGAAAGGTTCTTTCAGGGCTCGTTAGAAATCAGGCTTTTCATAGGTTTTTTTTTTTTTTACCCCATCCCCCATTCCCCATCCTCTTGGTTTCTAAAACACAACCACCAAATAAAATTATTTGACCTATTACAGAATTTAAAAGGAAGAGATGTGGAAGAGGGGTTAGGGTTAAGAGAAAAAGATCATAGAATTGTGTTACTTCTCCAGACATTTTGAAAGGCTCCAAAGGTAATCTTAAATAGGCTGAAAAGGAGAAAATGGCAGTTTCATACATGTGTTTGCTTCTCAGTATGGTTTCATGCCCAAAGCTGGGAGCAGGTATTAATTAATTTGAACTCTTTCGTTGAAATTAGGCTCCTCTAAAGTTGTTTTTTTTTTTTTCCAAGACTTGGTCTTTTGTATTAAATCCTGGAGACAACTCTTTGTTCTTCCTTGGGGTGAGCCTGATTCTCAGACTTGCACATGGCAATACTTGAATATCTACATGTCGTGATATTAAAGATGGATATTCCTGCATTATTCGCATCATTGTTTCTATGACAAAAAGCACAGAGTTCATACATAGTAAAGACGTCTTTTTTCTGACGCCTTCACGTTGAGAAGCTGAAAAGGTATTTTACTGAAGTTCGGCTAAATTACAGAAACAGGTTCATCCAGAGGACAAATTTTCTATTCGATTAGCTGTATTTCAGCCGGGAGGACTGACCTCTAAACCCTTAACCTTTTGGACTCTAACTACCCTTCTCTCTCCCTCTCCCTCTCTCTCTCTCTCTATTCTGACATGGAGACCATTTGGATTTGGCATTTGTAAAGATTTTTCCTTAGGCAAATTGGGCATTGCTCTCACTATTCCCTGAAATTCACATCCCTGAATATGTTGAAGATTTTCCATGAAATGTCTATTTTGCATGATGTCCAGCTACAGAGAACTTCCCCCCACCCCCTTGGAAGTTCAGGTTACTTAGCCCCAGCTTTCGACCAAATGTCACAATTGCTTAACTCAACTCTCCCTTGCTCTGGCTGAGAAAGCACACAAGTATGTTTTCTTGGAAAAAAGCCAAGACTCCTTCTCTTACTTAGAGCTAATACTCTGGAAAGTAACTTAATCAAAGAAGCAACCCCTTTGTTTATAAGTCTCAACTTTCCTTGTATGGCTCAAGTGATGGGCTTTTGAAATGTTAATATATACTGGATGGATGTGAGGGCAGACCCAACTCTTAAATTCATCTTGGGATCAAGGGTCCATTTGGGCTTGCTGGAAAAGGGCCACACTAGGCCAGTGGCCTCAGGAAACCCTCTCTCTGGTTCCAGCCAAAGGGAGTGACAGGAGAGTTCCATCTGGGTTCCTGCTGAAAGGGAAGCTCGACAAAAATGAGCTCCATGGCCCATTTGCTATTTTTTTCCATTTTGTTCCAGAAAATATGAGCCAGAAGTGTTTGTTTTGTTTATGGTTTTTTTTTTTTAACTCTGGTGGGGGTGGCTCTGTGACTGAAGGTGGAAGAGGAATGTTTTCTTGAAGAGACTGCTCCTCAGACATCCCACTTTATAATATTACAGCCTTTTGTTATGACATCGTCAAGCAACACGATGATATCTGTCCACATAAGATGCTTTTATAGAATCTACCAATGGTTTTGCTGCCACTGATTAAAGTATTATTTATACTAATTGTTGCCTGTAGTTTTGATGTAATTTGTTCATATATATTTGAAATAATAAAAGGTGTAGAGAAACCTATTCTGTTTGTTGCCTTGACAGAAGCAGTCTTTGTAAGTCGTGAAAGAGCTATCTCAACATTTGTTTGCTTGCTTGTTTAATTGCTTGTTTATTTGCATACTTATTTACTTACTTGTCATTCCACCCAAATGATACAATAATAGGGGTAGGAGAGGTAAACTAGGCTTACCTTAATTTTGCTTTAAAAATTTTTTAGATTTAAAATAAAATGAAATGTCCCTCCTCACCTCCCACCCTGACACCCCTCTTCACCAAACTACTTTTAAGCATTCTGACAAAACATGTTGATTAGACTATTATTGCTGAGGAAGAGCCTTAGGTTAGAATAAGTCTATCAGGATACTGTCTATTATTTACTTTTGGGAACAATAATTGACAAGCTCGTGCTAAAGGACTGGTTTCCTACCTGATTCCAGTCAGGAAAGCACTCCTCTCCACCCTCACCTTCCTCTTGAACCTTGGAGTCCCACAGAGCACTGCATTCTAAAGTGGATGGTGAGATCAATCTGTTAATTGACAACTAGAAGGAAGAGACTAGATTTTGTCCAACCTTCCACTCCCCCCTCCCCCCCAAAAACCTAAACCACTAGCAGGCTTGGGTGCATTAATTTCTTTAAGCAGAACCTCTTAAACTAAAAATTTGGGGATGCTTAAACTTCTCTGGGACTGCTCAGTCCAGCCCCTGGCCCCTCCTATCTCCCTTGTGATAGCAGTTCCATAGACAACAAAAAACACGCCTTGCTATAAAAAGTGGCGGGCGCTATTTTTATCGAGGGTATTTTTCATATTTGACTTGTCTTTCCTTGAAGAGTAGCCAAGGCAGGAGTCCAAAAATAGATGGGGCTTGCTCGAGACACGGAATGAGCACAATGCATAAAATAAGACATGTGTGCTTAATATATGGAAGGGCTCGCCAGAGACGCGTGTACATGTGTATTTATAAGTGCACAGACATAAGTTTAAATATTCAGACACATTTTATGATTATACTTTGACCGTCTTCTGTTTAATGGCTCCTCCTGTTACTACCAATACATCAATAAAATTCTGTATATTATATCACCACTAGTCGTTAAGGAAAGAATGGGGAGGAAAAGCAGAGTCAACAGCAAACACCACTCACTGTACAGTACAGTAAGGCAGGACCTTCCCAGCAGAGCCCTTCCACACAGCCTCCAACGGCCATGTTTGTCAGCCCTTTCCCCTGAACTGGGCGATCGTAGGGATCACCAGCAGCCTAGGGAGGGCCATTCATAACGGGGAGAATTTTCAAAGTGCAAGGAAGATGATAAGAATAGATTTCTACAAGTCCCGACCACGTGATTTGCGAAATAATTAATTCAGCACGTCCCTTAAGAAACACGGACTCGTCATTAATCTGCCAAGCAAAGGACTCTATCAGACTTGAAAACTGAAGAGATCCCAAGAATATAATATACAAAGGGAGGGAGCGGACTCTTTCTCTGCACACCTAACCCTCTGTAGCAGGCGAGAAAGAGCAGCTCGGTATGTAAACATTTTACTACTTTTATTTCTTCGGATTTAAATCCTTAATGAACTTAGCTGTCAGGGGGGTTGACAAATAGTTCCCTTGGCTTCCTGATTTGGAACCGTACGACAGTGAGAAGTTGTTAGAGGCTTATATAGTGACCTTTGATTCAGAAAAGCTTTGCACTTATGAAAAATTGCTGAGAGCGGCCAGAAGCTCTCTATGTGTGCATGTGTGTGTACGCTCACGTTTTGCTTGGCGATAGCAGGAGTTGTAAAGAAAATGGCAAGGCTGTGGGGTTTGCATGTGTGCTGAAATGGGGCTTAGATTTACTGGTGTAACTGGGAACAATGCTCGCTGTCAGGGCATCTGCTGCCTATTCTTAAACTGGTGAGAAAAGGCCCGGACCTCTTTTCAAGCGAGGGTCGTAAATTTTTCTTTGCGTCATAATAGAAGGCTATAAAATCGAGTTGAAATTTTACCCAAGGCAGGTTTTAACCAACAGATAATGATTTCCGAGTTGTTTCACTCCCCCCTCATACTCCCAACCTAGGCACTGCTGCTTCCCTCACTCAGACTAGGCATCTTTTTGCTCTTCTGTCTTTTTCTCTCAATTTTCCAGAACGGGGGAAAGAAAATAAAGTGAAGCAGGAAAGATCTTTTTTCGTGCTGGAAATCTGGCTATCTCTGGGAGACAGAAAGCCCATTTAGGGGAGTCATGAGGGGACAAGAGGGGAGAGGGGCTGGAGAAAAAGACACTTTGGCCTCTTCACAAATAATTTTAGGCTTTTTTTTTAAAGCTACCTTCTTTTGGGAGGCAATGCTGCTTCTCCCTGGGCCCACTGTTTCACCTCTCCTCTCCCCCTCCATTCATCCCCTCATTTTCTTAAACCTTTCAAAGGGGGCTTGGAAGAGAAGCACCTTTTCAGTCTCAGCAAAGCCTAGCTTTTCCTCTTCGAGAGCGAGTTCTTTAGTTAGTGCTTTGGAATTCCCTTTAATTGAGCTTTCGAAGGAGTCCAGTTTCAGATACCTCCCTGGGAGTTTTTATGACTTCCGTGGGTTGTTGTGTTTTCTTTTTTTTTTTAATACGTGTGTTGGTGGATTTTTTTTCTGGCAGAATGGAGACAAAGTTTTCCCCGTTATGAATTATACATTCAAACAATAACACATTAATTCAATTATTCAAACATGACAAATGTTTATGTGTTTTGCTGGTGACTCAGGCACAGATTTGGTCCTTATCGAGAGCTGCTCGAATATTTTTCTCAATGAGGATTTACTTTCCCCTTTATCCCCCCCCCCAACACCCCCTTCTTAACTACCCGACTGTCCTTTTTAGGTGCAGAGGGGGAAACATTGCAAAATGCCCCGTTGGACTCCAGCACCCCCCCCCCCCATCCCACCACTCTCCCAAGAACGGGGCTGCTTGGGCACCGGGCTCGGGATATTTTATCAGTTTGACAATTGCCCGGGTTGTTGTGATAAATCATCGTAAGTAATTCCTGAAAGGGTGCGAGGCTGTTGGGGGCCGGGCGAGGACTGTAAATCTTTCCGTTTTATTGCTCTATGAACATATGCTCCGATTGAAGAAGTCTTAGATCCTTTCCTTGAGACAAATTCCCTGCAAAGCCGCCCTCCCTTTCCGACTAGGGATTAACACTTGCTCCCCGTCTGCTCCTGCTCCACTCCAGAAAGACTGGGAGTTGGTGAGGGTGAGGAGAAGATGGCTTTGGACCCAGAAAGAAAACGCAGGAAGAAAGCTCACTTTGAGGCGATGTTCACCAAGTTAAACAAAAGAAGAGAGGCTGCTGGATGATTTAAAAAAAAACAAAACATTTTTTTTCTTTTTCTTCTCCCCCCTCCCCTTTTGGTATGGCCGGTGCTGGTTGTTGCCTCCTCTATTTCCACTTAGTAGAAAACTGTTTTTCCTAATTAAAAAAAAATATTTAAAGGGAGGGAGGTAATTCCTGCGCCTTTTCTACTTTGTCCCATTTCTGTATTATGTATGCATATTCAAAGTACACACCCCTAGAAGAGAGGAATATTCATTGAAATATAGATATCAGATTTGAAATTAATAAGCATCTGCATGTCAGAGATGGACTGAGGCAGTATATGTGTGTATATCTTTGTCTACAATAAATAAATCCAGTGTGTAGTAGATGTGTATGGAATGGATTATAATATATGCCTCATACATGTCTGTGTGTAGGTGATTAGGTGAATAAACACAGATTCGTGTGTGACTGTCAAGGGCTGGCAGAAAATAATACACACAGAAAGTCTTTTCTTCCTAGGCATTTATATTTCAAAGCAGAGTCCACAACACCTTTTTCAGTGGGTGGTTTAAAACCACCCTTTTCCCCCTCCTCCTCAAAAGAGAGAGAGAGAGAGAGAGAGAGAGAGAGAGAGAGAGAGAGAGAGAGAGAGAGAGAGAGAGAGAGAGAGAGCAAATCGTGGGAAGAAAAAACAAACAAACAAGCCAACAAGAACAATCGGCTAACAATTATTTACATGGAACCTATTATCCTTCTATAATTGGACCCCAATCTTTTTATAACTGACTTGCAAAGTCATAGAAAGCAATGTAATTTAGATAAATGTTACAATCCACTTCTAGTTCGGAAGGTAAGGCCATACATTACTGTCAGGCCTCGAGCTGGGGCTTAGGAAGGGACCTAAGGACAGACACCAACCATTGCCCCTGGCTCTGGGGGCTTCAGCTACCGACAAACCCGAAACAAAGAAGATGAAGATATTCGGGGAGAGGGCTCGAGAAGTTCAGACTCTCTGTAGATAAACAGTGCACATTAGTCACACGCACCCACCCCCGAGGAACCGCTTGTCTTAGCCCCCACATCACGCTTTTCTTGAGGGCTCTTCAATCTCTGCTACTTCAAGAAATCTCCCCTGGACATGGGGGAAATAGGAAAGAAAGAGAGGAAGAAAGAGGAGGAAAAAGAGAAGACTTGGGAAGGGTGTTTCTAAGCGAAACATTTCAATCTAAGCACTCTTGGGGTTGCTGCTGGGTGCAGATTCGTCTCTCCTCTACCCCCACCCCCACCATCTCAGAATTAAACCTCTTCTCTTCTCCCCATCCCACCAGTGGCGGATTAATCATTTATTTGATCAGCAAGGTCTGGCAAAACTGCCATTCAAATTAATTAATACCCTATGTGTTTGTTTTACCCACAAGGAAGAGAGGGAGAGAAGCGACGTAGTAAACACAATGCAAGCCATCGGGATGGCTGGGCGTCTGTGTCTCAGGCGAGCTGGCTTGGGGCAAGCTCTCTAAGGCTGGGTTCTGTTCGGCCCCCTTCAATTTCTCGGGGAAGAAACAGGCTTGAAAACGTTGGAACCCAATAGGCCTCTTTGGCCCAAGGGATCTGAGTGGCCAGGGACAGAAGGATCTCTCCCTCTACCACAACTAACTGGTTCCTGTCCCTCAAAAGGGAGCTGGGGTCATTCGGAAAGTTGCAAGGTGGTTAAGGTGCTTTCCTCTTACTTGTCTCCCCCCACCCCACCCCCACCCCAGGGATTGGAGCCAGGCGGGGTGCTTGCGCGCCCACTACCTCCTGAGACCCTCCTCCTTCCACCAAGCCCACCCCAGCCCCCCAGCCATGCCCGTGCTCCGGGGATGGACAACGTGAAAGTTTCAGCTTCAATCAGAACAATCTGCTCTCGGGATCACGTGAACAAATATGCTTCGCGTTTTAAGGCAGCGCTTGTATTTTCCGATCGTGAGGGGGTTTCTGGGGCTCGCTCCAAATTCATAGAGGGCCACGTTCAGAAATCAAAACAAACCCAGACTGGGGGGTAGAGGAGAGGGGGTGGGTGATAGAGAGGCACCCGAGGCAGCCTCAGCGCCGGAGGGCGGAGGATGGCTCTGGGAAAGAGGTTTGAATCCCACGTTGAGAACTCCATTCTTCCTGCCTTTATTGGTCGTTGAACCTCAGCCTGGTTCCATTCTATCGGGAATACAGTCTGCATGAGTATATGGAAATGTCTGTAAAGCCGCAAGATCAGGTTTAGGACAGTATTGTCTGCAGACAAAGGGTGAAGGATATATTCTCACAACTGCAGGCGCACTTATTGAGACTGAGGAGACCAGGTTTATGATAAATTGAGACTCAGGTAAGCAATTGCATGACAAACAAATGGAAACCTTTGAGCACAGGGCCGCACGCCGCTGCCTTTAGCGAGATACTAAATATGATTTATTTTGTGTAATCTGTGATCTTGATTATTGCCAATTTGTTAGCCAACCCGCATAGACCTATATACACTTATACATATACATCGAGGACGATGATTAATCGTAATGAGATGCACTTTGTGGGGAAGCTCCCCGGGTTCCCAAAGGTTAGGAGAAGATATTCGCCTCCTTCTTAGGCTGGCTGGTGGGGTGGCGGGTTTGGAGGGGAGGGGGGTTGAATTTAGGGGAGGGATTGGGGGAAACTGGAGGAAGGGCTTTGGAGGTCAATCTGTACTTCTGAGAAGAGGTTGAAAATGAAGTAAATAAAAAAAGAAACTTTTTTTTAGGCTGTCACTGCCAAAGTAAGATGGAATGTCATATTAATTCCTTGTCTTGGGCTGTTGGGCAGGGTGCAAGAAGGTTGATTTATATGTATTTAAAATAAACTCAGTGGCAATGTAGCCTCTGTACCTTGTTCTTTAAACCTCTCCACATGCATGGATTGGATTTCCTTTTTTTCTCAGCTGATGGGTTAATATTACTCTTTTTATACGAAATTGCTAGCAAAGTCTCTTCTCCGCCCCTCCCCCAACATGTTCAAGCGCATAACATAATGTAAGCCAAGAAGTTCTTTTAAAAATGGATTATAATCTTTTATTTCAGCAATTTCAATAGTGGCTACCATCTTCACAGAGGTTTTAGGTGATTCTGGGTCTCTCCCTCCTCTCCCCGTTTCACTCTTTTCTAAAAGTAACTAGACTACAAAATTATATATTTCTTTTCACCACTACCCTAGCTTTTGTCTACTTGAGGACTATTATACTATTCTTTTGGTTCCCAGATTTAGACAAAACCCTGAAACCATCTTTGGGGCTTCTCCTCTGGCGTCTCCTCTGTGGGTCGAGGGTAGATAGGACCCCCTTTGGCTGAGAAGGCGATTTAGGATCCAATTATAGGTGGAGGAGGAAACTCATCTTTTTTCCCTCGAAATTAAAAGTGTCTCCAGCAAAAACTGAGGAGGTGGCTCAGACCCCACTGGCCCAGACTCCAAGGGGGTGAAAGAGCTTTTCAGGTGATACCCTTCTAGGTGCGTCCCCTCCAGCCCTTTGCAGCAATCAGAGGAGACAACAAAGTTGTTTTGTCAATTGCATGTGCCTGGCTCGATCAGAACTTAAAGGCGCTGGACATTTTTCTTAGCTCTATGCCTCGGAGCTGTGAGGCTGCCAAGTTAGTCAGCTGAATCCAATTACCGCCACCAGCATTTCATTTGGCCCCATAGAAGCAGTCACTTATAACTTCACCGAAAATTTCAATAATGCCAGGATCGGGTCTATGCCTGAGTAATCCTAAAGATTTTTTCGGGGAGGGGGGGATTGAGAACTGGAGGAGGGGGTTTAGAAGCTGGGGACCGGAGTTGTCTCCTGACAACTTTGGGTTCGGGCTTCCACGTCTTGTTTTTGGAAAGGATGCTACAGTCGGATGGCGCACAGCCAGTGCTGGGAGCATCTGAGCTTTTGAGATCACCAAGTTGGGACCTTTTTCATCGGTGGGTGGGCCGGAAGAGAGATGGTGGGGAGATGGGGATTGGGGTGCTGGGTGCCTGAAGTCTAGACTTTGGCCAACTTTGTCTAGCCTTAGCCTTCGCCTTCTCTAAGACTAAACTAGATCAGCATCTACTGTGGAGAGCCGAAAGGTGGGCCATGGGGATCCCACGTCTATAACTAATTAAATACAAAATGAAAACTTACCCAGTTAGTCAACCGCTGATTTTAGGGGAGGGGAATGAAGACGAAAGAAGGATTTGGGGTTCTTTTGTTTTGTTTTAGAGAGGGACAATTGAGTAATGTGCTGGGATCTCTTGCGGTTGGGATCGGGGAGAGAGTTTGACCGCCTTTCAGCATTCAAATGTCTTCTTCTGGAAAGATTCCTGGTCTTAATGAACCCCATTTCAAAAAAAAAGAAAAAATAATAAAGCACTTAGAAAGTTAACGTTTGCCCACGTGAATATATTCTATAAGACGCTATTGGGACAGGCCCAGGATTAAGGACCTGGGGAAGGTTGGCGCCTTAGACGCCCGTCTCCCCTTTCTCCTCCAAATTCCCGTTTGTTCTTCCTGTGACCAGCCTCAAGTCAAGTTATTTGGCGAAGGGAGGCAGGCTGCAGCCTACTGGCACTGGCTAAGGACCTAGAGGTATTGGTGGCAAAGTTGGGAGCCCCGTGGTGTTGGGATCTCTTGGAGGCGCTTCCGTTGGGTGTTCATTAAGGGTGAGTTATTGCTACGCGAGCCAAAGGTCATTTCAAAAGCTTACGGTTGTGAGATCTTGTCTTTATAATGGCCAGGATGCTGTGTGTGTGTGTGTGTGTGTGTGTGTGTGTGTGTGTGTGTTTTATCCCTTGCGTGGTTAATGTTTTCAAAGCACTGAGTCAACAAATTACAGAAGCGAGAACTAGAAGGGGAATTTTTGATCCTTCCTTTCACCTTGCTTTATCAGATTCCCTTCACCCCTCAAGCTCGAGGTTTCAGTGGGCGGTAGTGTCAGGGTGGTCTGTTTGCACAGGTCTTGTATTTGTGAGCGATTCTCATTTCTTAGAATGTTTCCCGCCAAACTGAAGCCCAGGAGTTGAGTGGATGTGGGCAAGAGAGCTGGGGCTTTGTTTATTATGATAGACCTAAGATAGTCACCTCTATACATCATGTACGAGTCCCTGGTAATGGCGTCTGGGGTCTTGCTAGTAGATTTCCATTCTTTTTTCTCTCTGCCTCCTCAGGGGAGTGATGGGGGCACTGGAGAGCTCAGCAGTTGTTTTATCTTTTGGCCCAGGGTAGGCGTAAGCCACTTTCTACCCCCTCCAGTTATGGGTCTCCAACTCTGCCCATTCCCCACCTCAAAGTTCCCTTCCAAGTGCATCTATTCTTTCACATTTCTGCTCCCAGAGGTTAGCATACACTCACAGAGCTCCTTTCTTCACCTGGGACTACGGTTAGCCCTAGGCCTCTATGAAAGTTAGGCATCTATTCCAGCAGTCTGGCTTTGAGGGAGGGGGATGGGAAGAAGAGAGAGGGTGCTGTTTTTTCCCTCCATACCCCTGATTTGGGAGGGTGATGGAACCTCAGGATTTTTGTTCTCAAAACTTCCAAATTTCTTCCCTCTGTGCCCTGGACTTTCATTGTTTGAACAAATCTACAAGGCCACGGTAAAAGTTTGTCTTCCAGTCCTTCCCTCCAGCTAAGGTACTCTGTGGGAAAGGATTTAGTTTTATTCATCACCAGACCCAACAAATTCTCCTCTCCATCTGCTGAAAGCTATCCTTCCGAATTAGGGCTAGAACGGTGTACACGATATACATTGATTATGAAGCTCTTAAAGGGGGAGAAAAGATTCTCGGACACATTTGTGTGTAAGTGCGCAAAGGAGACAGCTTCCGCTGAGAGTTTTCCATTCTGTTCCAGATCCTTCTCCACGGATTATCAAGAGAAATCTGAAGACCCTACAAAAAGAGTTAAAGACAAAATTGAAGGGGAAAAAACGTAATCGTGGTGAGTGTTTTCTTTAATTCCACATATTTTCCACCTACCCTGCCACTCAGGGACGTTACACAAGAATTCCTACATCACAGACCTAAAACAAAAAACAAACTTTGGAGTTTATCATCTCTGTGTGAACTGCGGTATTCTTTGATAACCAATCACCACTCTTAAAATACATTGCTACTTAATGGGTTTAGTCCTAGTGCCTTATATGCACTGTGTTATGGTATTGAGTTATTTGATATAAATAAGAGTGACTTAAAAACCGCTAGCCCAGGAATTGCTATTGCTTATAAGCAGCCACAGGGTAGAGTGGGAAAAAGTACTTGAGAACATCTAAACATGCAGCCTTATAAAGCAATTAACCTTTACTGGTTGAAATTGCACGGAGAAAAATTGAAGACCTGGAAATGGTAGGCAACTCTAACGGGGATGGCGGTGGGGGTAGGGGAGTAGACTCCCCCGAGAAGGCCATGTATAGCCACACACTGGATTCATGGAATATATACGTTCAAGAAAAGAAATATGCATGGTAGACTTCCTAATCCCTGTTTATCAAAAGCAGAGGGTAAGCAGCCTATGGTCTTTGGATTATTTAAAGAGAAACAGAAGGAACCAATATGCCACCCCCACTTCTCACTAGACCTACATGGAATTTATAACAAGAACGTAATTTACTAACAATGGCGGCTCTTGTCAAATCCCATCGATTGTCTCCCCCCTCCTCTACATCCCAACCCCCTTTCCAACTGCACCACAAATAAAAGTCCGTGTCTTGGAGTTCCTCTGGGTGAGGCGAGGTGCAGGGCTAGAGTAGTATCCGTTAGGTACCCTGAACCTTTTCCGTTCCAAAGTGCCCTGTAGAAAACGGGGGTCTTCCGTCTTGGAGAGAAATAAAGGCTCAATAACAGCCCCTGGGCCCTGGGAGGATGTAGTCTGAGTCCTGGCGCAGGAGAGCTAAGGGGAACGGAGTGGCCCACTTTATATAGATCTCCCCTTCCTGTTGGCCAAGCTGGGAAAAGTGCGGCGTCGGGAATTCTTTTGCTGGTCTCCCTCCTACGCGGAGGCTGTTTTACACTTCTGAAAAGTGCGAGAGGGCTTGGGAAGTGTTTTCTTTTTCATTCCTTACTGAAGCGTTTACTGCCCGTCGTACTAGCAGTCATAAATTTTGTTACAAGGCGCAATGACAGGTGCATTGATATGCACCGCCAGAGCTCCGGCTGCTTAATAACCCCATCCACTGGCCGCTCTGACTGCCTTTTATTTATTCGGTATCATATTAGGTATTGATCCCCAACAGAATTAAGTGTAGTGAGCAAGTATTAGTACCGAGCTGCTTCATATGAATATGTTTGGACGTCGGATCGAACGCAATTGGGAGGCCGGGAACTTGTCAAGAGAGAAGTTTGTTGTATTTTTGCACGTGGGTGCGTGGGGGTGGGTGACCGTTTGGCGCCACATTCCTGACGCCTCCCTTGTCTTCAGTCTGACTTCCCAAAGGGCTGGAGCTACCGAGCAGGCCAGGCGCTTTCCTGGGAACAGGGAGAAGGGCAGACGGCACATTTCTGGGTTGGAGGACTTTGCTTAGGACTGGGTAGCCTGGAGTCAGATACTGGACGGTTGGGTCACACTGGCTTTATTGGCTGCAACATATGGCAAAGGTTCATTCGGCTTTAGCCTCCTACCCTTTTTCCAGGGTCGTGCTCCTGAGCCCTGCCTGCACTCTGATTGCAGAAACCCAGCTTTTCTGTGCCTCCCCCATATATGGTCTTACCCCAGGCATTTTTGTGCTGAGCCCAAATGTACTAAGGTACCAAAGGGTGAAAAAAAAACCTTGAAGGGGGGGATCCAAAAGATGAGCCACTGAACAGTTGACCATTGTCCAAGTGATTTATGACCCATTCCTCCTTTTTAGGTTCAAGCAGAGTTCACAAGGAGTAGGGATTTCTGAAAAGAAATAGGGTTTAAAAAAAAAAACCAGTTCCACAGCAATATTCTCATTTTCTTGTTTTTAAAGAGGTAGCTTTTTTGAGAGCACTGTATTTTATCTGATATCTACAAGCCCTACACAATAAAATGTAGTGGCCTTGTGCACACTGCTAGTGAAAATGTACAATCTGCAGATACTTATTGAATTGCTCAAAAAATTCAAGACAATGGAAACCGAGTCACTGAACTTTGAATTTTTGTGTTCTCTCCATTCATCACCAGTTCTAGAATTTTAAGCCCCCTACATATAATACTCTTCTAGGAATATTTTATGGATATTTAATATCAAACAGTCTGTGAGTGTATAGTGAGAGAGAGAGAGAGAGAGAGAGAGAGAGAGAGAGAGAGAGAGAGAAAGAGAGAGAGAGAGAGAGAGAGATTATACATGCTTTCCCCTAAAGGCATGAGATTGTCTTAAGCAACTACTTTAATTTGACTGCTGTTCTTATAGGATAAATCTGAAGATAAATTATTTCTGAACCTTGTAAAAGTAAAGGGGATCTTTTCTTTGTTGTTGCTTCAGCAGTTGTCTAGATGAAATGGCTGTATGAAAAGTTCGAAGTGATCTTGAATTTTGGGTGATCAGAATCTCTTCCGTTAATCTTTAGATGCTTAAAGTGCCTGGATTCTAAATAATGGGGGAAAAAGAGTCTTAGGAATAATCTAAAGCTCAGACAAGGCTTTCTCAAGTCTCATTTTGACTCCTACTCTTTGGCAAGGCAGCCATGAGTTATATAACTCTGGATTGGTCATATAATTAAAGAAATTAGCTGTCATTTTACTATTTAGTCACTTTAATTTTCAGGGCAAGATGTAGACATTTAAAAGAAATGTGTAGATAAAGATTCAACTGTTTTAGATACATGTAGGTAACTGCTGCTTATCATGAGAAAACTGGAATGTGTTTATCTGCATAAATGTCAAGAAAGTACTGAGAGTGAAAATTCAGACACAAAAAGTATTGCTTTCTCAGTATCATCTTCAGAGCAACCAACTAACAGGCAAAGAGCTCTTGCTAGCCTGTCTTTTGTTAAGATGGAGAGTAACTCTATTCATGATGTGTATCAAAATCATATTTTAATAACTGCAAATTTTTAGAGTTCAGTTAAGTTTTTTTTAATTGTTAGACTGCTGTTAGATTCTTAAAGCAGTGAATTGGCAAAGAAATAAACAAACTGAGGAAGTTCTTGGTGCAAATAAATGCTTCAAACATGCTAAGTAATGCAACTTGTATAAGTAATTCAAGTTATCTTAATTGCCTAGATGGAAGCTTAGGTAATGTTTCAAAGAATAGAAGAGACTCAAAGATTTAAGCTGAGGAAATTGATCATGAATTAAGGCAAGTGAGCTGACCTATGTATTTTCTTTATTATACAAACAAAAGTTTTGGAACACTATTAGTTATACTTTAACTTCTTAGGAATCTTTCTGAGGGAGTAGAAGATGAGGAGAGAAACCCCTATCAACAGTCAGGAGTTACAATAGGGGTGGAATTTTTCCCTTTTTTTGGGTGGGGGGAGGATTCTAATTCTTGTTCCATCCATCATGTCATGGGTGGCTCTCTTGTTGAAGATAGAGAAAGCAACAGTAACAGAGACAGAGACTGGGAGGGAGGGAGAGAGACTGAGGCTATATAAAAGCGAAGGTGGATAATCACATTCCTTTATAGACTAGATCTAGGATAAAATTATAATAAAAATGTTGAAAACCATCTCCTATTTATCTATACTTACTCATACCACTGATTTTAGTCCCGCATTAATCATTCATCACCACAGAACCTCCATTTCATGATATAAAGACAGGATATGAAACCTGAAGTAATAGAGGATTTTGTTGGGAGTGGGGTAGGGAATGATTAGATGTAATCCTGAGTATATGCCAGGAGTTCTAACAGACTTTTATCCCTTATTTTTCTTCCCTACTAACCTGTGAGGCCTCATTTTGTCAGCTTTATCTGACTACATTTGACTCCATGAATTATCAAGACTCAAAAATAACTTTTCTTGGGACTTCTTGGCATTGTAAGGGTTTCATAGGGTCTTCTCTTCCTTCATCTAATAGTAGGAGTACTTTCTATGGAAACTCCGCCTTTATTTTCCTACATCGCTTGAGAAATGAACAATTGGTATGTTGGAGGAAAGATAAAACATCTCTAAAGGAAAGTCTCTTCCAGAGAGGGAAAGAGACAAAGACAGACACAGAGAAAGAGTGAAAAGTGCATTTCTTGTTCAAGAAAAAAAAAAACTACAAGGGTTTAGACAAATTGAATTCCACGAGACCCCCCAATACAGCATTTCTCCCCTTGTGGCCCCTTCTTTCATAAGGAGGTATAAGTGAAATGATAGAAATGGAACTCAACTGGGAGTGGTATCTGTTCTATACTGACTTATGTTGCCAATGACAGTCCCTTTGGGTTCTCTTGTCTTTCTTCCCAGCAGGTTGCCCCCTGGGCTGGGGCTGAGCCATAGCTCATCCAAGAAGCCAGTAGGAGCTGGAGGTGGAAGTGAAGGAGACGGTGGCAGTCAATGTTATTTGAGCCGGGTCATCAGGCCCCAGAGATCCCAGAGTGCACGATGCAGAAGACTGCCTACTATGAGAATACGGGCCTCTTTGGGGGTTATGGCTACAGCAAGGCTGCTGAAACTTATGGCTATGGGTCCACTCATCAGCCTTACCCACCCCCTGCTGCCCCTGCAGCCCTGGATGCTGACTACACAGGTTCTGCTTGCTCCATCCAGAGTTCAGCACCAATCCGTGCCCCAGCCCACAAAAGTGGGGAACTCAATGGTAGTTGCATGCGTCCAGGTGGTGGGAGTGGCCAGGCTGGTGGGGGTGGCAGTCAACCCCCTGGCTTGAGCACAGATCAGCAACCACCACCACCACCTCCCCCACCACCCACACTGCCCCCATCCTCACCTACAAATCCTGGTGGTGCTACCCCAGCCAAGAAGGCCAAGGGTGGCCCCAATGCCTCAAGCTCTTCCTCTGCTACTATCAGCAAACAGATCTTCCCCTGGATGAAGGAATCCCGGCAGAACTCCAAGCAGAAGAGCAATTGTACCACTTCAGGTAGTTATCCACTTGTTCTTTCCCTCTGAGGTCCCTTGACCTAACTCCCTTCCCATCCAAGGACATTCTATCCGACGTAGACTCATAGTTAGACATTCTGTCCACCTGAGACACCATATAGTCCCATTGGGCTCTTTGATGAAATCCAGAAATTCCCTCTCCAACATGTTTGACAAATATACTCTTTTCACATATAGCCTCTGCTCAAACACTTCATACCTGGAAGTTCACTATCTTTAAATCCATTCTATTGTTGTGCAACTCTAATTGTAAGAAGGGTCTTCTTTACATTGAGCAAAAACCTACCTCCATGATTTTGAGTCATTGTTCTTAAGTCCTGCCTCCAGAGCAACAGAAAATCTCTATTCCCTAGTCAAGGCCACTTCTATACACAGTAGGTGATGAAATGATGCCTGTTGAATTATTTGATTGAATCTCATCCCATTTTCCCAAGTGAATGGTCCCCATATCAACCCAACCCCATCCAACCTTGTCAAATAGGCCAAAAACTACTCAATACTATCTAATAATTAGTTTTCTTAGGTCATAGAGAAAGAGTTGCATGAGCCTCAGCTACAGATAACCCTGAGACTCCTTCATCCAAGGAAGGCTCATGAGAGAAATAGAACTGAGGGAAAGGGCTTCTAGCTCAAGTCAATCCAACAAGTATTTACTGTCTATTACATTAAAGGTACTGTAAGCACTGTTGGAGATACAAAAATGTATGAGTCAGAGTCAAGAGATGATAGTCTAGTGATGAAGGGTAGAAGAAGGATATGCCATTTTTTAAGGAAAAGGAGTGTCCTCTTTTGATCTATGCTCAACTCACTGGGCTTCTGTGATGTTCTATCTTCTCTAATTTGACTTAAAAATGGTGGATGAACTTAGTTTTCTGGACCAAGGCATTAGGGAAGCCAATTAATCCGACTTGGTATCAGGTTTCTAGTTTTATTGTTGCTTTCTGCTCTCTCCTCCTTAAGAGAGTCAACCAACCAACAAGCTTCTTTTCCTGCCCTCCAGCCCTGAGAAAGGGTTCAAGAAGCACCAATCATCCCTTTGTCTCCTATTTTGCCAAGTAGAAGGGTAACCTCTGGCCATTCTTGTGGGTAGATCTACTGATACCCTCATTCCTCTCCCTCCTTTAGTATATACCTTTGCCAGTGGGAATTTGGAGTGAGTCAGCTCCCTGGAGGAACTGCATCATTTAAAATGCCATCTCTACCTCCACCCCCAAGAAAAGGGTCTCCCTAAAGACCAAGAATAGCTTTCCTAGTTTTCTGTTCTCCGGGTGGAGTTTCTACTGAACCTGCAAATCAGTTGAAGTTTGGAATCTAGTTCTCCAGTGCCTGAAACTTTCTTTGTTCAAGATAGCCTTAGCTCGCTTCATTTGTGAGCACAAAAATATTCAACACTCAGAAGGCTGATTTGAGGCCCCCTGCCAAGGAAGATCTGGGATAAGAAGGGACTGGCAGTGTGAAGTGTAACTTGCCAGTTATTTCTATTCCGAATTCAAACATCTGGACATATGGGCCGTCCCAGGGTAATGCCCTAGGGTCCAAAATGTATTTGAAAATGCTATTTTCAGGTGGTACGAAAACGGTGAGAGACTAAAGTCATACTCAATGGTTAAAGGCCTGTGTGGTCCTTCTAACCTTAACCTCTCTTTCTAACCCAGGGAATGGTGACTGTGGGGAGAAGTGGGAGGAGGTAGAAGGGGAAGAGAGGACTCCCCTCTTATCCTCAGGTGTCTCAATCCCTCAAACTCTTCGTGTGAGGCTGACCCTCGCTCACTTTTTTCTATTTCTCTCTCCTCCTTCCGCAACTCAGGTGAGAGCTGTGAGGACAAGAGCCCTCCCGGCCCGGCCTCCAAACGCGTCCGTACAGCTTACACAAGTGCGCAGCTGGTGGAGTTGGAGAAGGAATTTCATTTTAACCGCTACCTGTGCCGCCCACGCAGGGTAGAGATGGCCAACCTGCTCAACCTCACCGAGCGCCAGATCAAGATCTGGTTCCAGAACCGACGGATGAAATACAAGAAGGACCAGAAGGCTAAGGGCATCATGCACTCGCCGGTGGGTCAGTCTCCCGAGCGTAGCCCTCCGCTGAGCGGGGCTAACCACGTGGGCTACTCAGGCCAGCTCCCCCCAGTGCCGGGGCTGGGCTACGATGCTCCCTCTCCCCCTTCCTTCGCCAAGTCCCAGCAGAACATGTATGGCCTGGCCGCCTACACGGCGCCGCTCAGCAGTTGCCTCCCACAACAGAAGCGATACCCAGGGCCGGAGTACGAGCACCACCCCATGCAGAGCAACGGGAGTTTTGCCAACGCCAACCTTCAGGGCAGCCCGGTCTACGTCGGTGGGAACTTTGTCGACTCCATGCCGGCCTCGGGTCCAGTCTTCAACCTGGGCCATCTCTCTCACCCTTCGTCGGCCAGCGTGGACTACAGCTGCGCCGCCCAGATCCCGGGCAACCACCATCACGGACCGTGTGACCCCCACCCCACCTACACAGATCTCACGTCTCACCATACGTCTCAGGGAAGGATTCAAGAAGCCCCCAAACTGACGCATCTGTAGTGGGCTTCGGCCCTGTCGGAGGGCGCTGCAGCGGCGGACTCACGTTTGAATTACCTCACTTTGGTTTGGGTTTGTTGTTTTTCTTTTTAAAACATTTTTTGTTTGTTTGTGTGCCTGTTTTCCCCCCTTCCTCCCCCTCCACACTCCCTTGACGTTCCCTGGTCCCTGTAAGTCAAAGGGCCCACAGTCTAGCTGTGGATGGGTCTCCCTTCCCCTAACCGCTCCTTCTTCGGGGTAACTCTCCATAAATCAACTAAAAGGATCCTCTGTGAGCATGACAGTGCAATATACTACAAACCAAGGGACTAATAATCTGGTAATGATGTACTGGAAGGTAAGTCTGAGATCAATTAGAATTAGCAGCGCGTCATGCTGAGGGCTTGTAGACCAAGTGTGAGAAATGGGATCTTGCCTGCATCGAAGCTTATTTCAGAGACGTTAATTTATATGATTCCTCAGTAATGTAAGGACTGCATAGGACTAAATGATATGTATTTATTATTTTAAGCGAGTCATTTTGTATCACGGATTATTTATCCTCGTCTTAATGTATTTATGTGTATATTTGTAGAGTTTATTCAGCGTATCTTCGGGAGATCGATTCAGGTCCGCGGTGGCTACGTTTCACCTATTTAGTCTACTTGGTCTGAACCTAGTTGAGAGAGTAGTTTTGAACAGTTGTAACAGTGGCTGGTGTTTGTAGTTTATGTGAGGATTAATTAAGACCGCAAATTGTAATTCATTAATAGAGTGGCACAGAACCGTGGCATTTTGCAATGGCGGTTTTGCGTTTTCTGAATACACACAGCACACACCACACATGGTTTATTAATTTCAACTTGTCCGGTACCATTTGAACAAATGCTTAGAATAAAAGAAAACATACGTTTCTCAGTTAGAAGTGTATCTGTTTTGATAATGCAGCCTTGCGAGCAGATCACGCTGCCATTTTCTTGCTGATAAACTGTGACACAAAGCCCTTCTGAGGCTGGCGAATGCTTGCGAATGGGAACCCAGAGCCCCAACTCCTGTGGGGGGCTACTTTCCGACATTCCAGCTATTCGGACCTAGAGGAGGAAAACCCTAGATGGCAGGAATTAGGAGCCGTTTTAATAGAGATGATTTTATTAGAGGTTTCCGGAAGGACTCACAATGCTGCTGCCTCTCTCCTTTGTTGTTTCTACTGTCGTCTTTCTACTAGGCAGAAATCGATTTTTTGTAGACTTCATTTCAATTTGGGAGGCTTACGCCTACTTTTGTGCATTAAGTAATAATATATTTAAAAAGGAACTTTGAAAGAAAATTGACAATCAAAGAAAAGACACAAGGCACAGGAAAAAAAAACCCACAACCCACCGCCCATAAATCCTGTGGAAATGTGCCCAGAAGCTTTTACTTAGATAATGCTGTTCATGATTCACCTCGTTCTCTTTTGTAGTAGCCAGTGGTTCATTTCTAAAGAAAACAAACCTTAACTCACAATGTAAAATAATAAAAGTTTCACTAATGGAACCGAAAACCATAAACACCTCGTTTGCTTTCCCCCTCCCCCCTTTCCCCACCTAGTACGCCATAGCATTTTGGGTTTGCTAACATTTTGTAAATATCATTGAGTATCGTTGGCTGGGCCCATTATAATTGACATCATCTTCTCTGAGGGGCGTTCTTTGAAAACGCCTCCAGATAAGGGTCAATTCTTTAGTATTTCCAGCAAAGTCGTCCGACTCGTCTCTCTCTATTGGGTCTGACAAATCCTGCAGCTCCTATCTCCAGCCCCTGGTGACAAGAGTTGAAATGCTTGTTGTGTGGAAATATTTTAACTCCTCATCCTCTGGTCGAACAACAACCGTTTCTCTTTTGATGTTTGTATTTCGCTGAATAATAATTACTCCAAATAATATTTAGTTACCTGCTTTCTTTGTGCTGTTTTGAAAATGGCATGTTAGGTTGGAGAAAACAAAAGCATCCTCATTTCATTTGATCCAAGCAGGATCATATATTTCAATATTCATGTTATAGATGTGTAAAAACAAACCAACAGAATAAACAGGTTCAAATGAAGGTATATTTTAGCCACTTTAAGGCTTAAAATTGTTTTCTATGGAAATCTGCAGCAATAGGCAGAATCTATGATTATCTAGAACGAAATAATTTTTAAAGCTATTAGGCAATCTCAGAAATAGCACATTGCCTTTCAAGGACTATACTAACCTTTCTGGACTGGCTAAATATTAAATAGATGAATTGTCAGGTTGTTTAGACTCCCTCTATTTTCTCCATCTCCTCTTCTTCATACAAGTAATAATAAAAATACATAATGCATCATTGCTACAGGCGTTTTCTAGGGTGGTATGTGACCGCATGAGTATCTGCTGAGTCTGCTGGTATCTGCAAAGACCCAAATGTTATCTTCAGCTTAGGGTTTCATGGATTAGATTTTAAATGGTGTCTGCCCTGGCTGACATCATTGCTTCCTCTTGCATTCAGGCTCTAGGCAAATATATGTTTATTAACCGTCTCTATTTTTCCCTCTACCCTGGTCATTGGAAATAACACTGGAGAAAGCAGATTTCAGTTTGGGGGCCTGCAGTACTGGTTAGCCTGCCCTGATCTCTATCTAGGTGGTGAAGATTGGGATTCTCGTCCCCTTCCCGCCAACCACTCCAACCCCCGAACCCCCGCGCATTTCAGAGGGCCAACAAAGCTTGCAAATCTCTCAGTTTCCAGTTCTTGTCATTGGTGTGAGGGATCATGTGACAAGTAAATTGGGTTTCTTCTCGCCTTCTCTCACTGTATAGGGTAGGGGCAGTGGCGGTGGGAGAGAGAAGTAGGGGAGCAGTAGAGAATTATTAAAAGGAATGTTTCCCAAGCAGTGATGTTACCATTTGTGCCACATAAAAGAAGAGCGGGGTGGGGGGGGAGTGCACAGGGACAGAGAGAGGTAGCGATAGAGACAGAGACTGAGACAAGGTTACACACAGATACGAGTAGCAACTTTGGCCTATAGTAACCTGCCCTACTCTCCACATATCCACTTAAAACCTCATAAATTATAAACTACCTGCATCATAAATTCAGCTCTTTTAGAGCTTGCAATTAATGCCATGAACCATCAGAGCCCAAGCAAAACAAAATTCCCTTAACTGCAAGAGTTTGCAAACCTTTATTTCCAAGCGTCACCTCCCAAGGTTTAATCCCCATCTCCAGCGTGCTTTTTTCCTTCCCCCCCCCCCCCCCAGTCCCAGACTTCCCACATGACCCAACTCCGGCTTCGAGCCTCAGTTTGCTGCCTAAGTCTAGAAGGTCACAATAGCAGCTCTATCTGCGGAGGCGCAAAGCCGCCTCTTCGGTTGCCAGTCGAAGGAAGTAAAGAAAGAAGAGGGTGAGGTGGTGGGGGAGGGGAAGGAGAAGCGGAAGAATCCCAGGGATCGAGGAATGGGTCTGGGTCTGGAGGCCAGACTGCCTGGTAACCCTTCTTTGTTGAATTAATGACTCGGCCAGGAAATACAGGGGGAAGAAATAGGCTCCTCTAGCCCCAAAGCACACATTCTTGGGCTGGGCTCTGGTCATTGTTGCGAAAGAAACACAAAGCAGTTGAAGTCCCCCACCTCCCGCTGCAGGCGTGTGTGTGTGTGTGTGTGTGTGTGTGTGTGTGTGTGTGTGTGTGTGTGTGTAGGGGTGGAATCAGTAAAAGGGGTTCTGGATCGAAATCCAGAGACTCAATCTAAGGTTCCATGGTCTCCCCTACCGAGTTAACTAGCCCTTGGGCTTGGTGGGGGGAAGCTGCTAGGGATAAGGGAACTCTAAGCCAGTGTCTTTGTGTTGGCTGGTTTCTAATGGGTCTCCGCTGTGGGAACCAGACAAAGGGAATGCTGTTTAGAGGGAAGAGGGTTACAGGAGAGAGAATTGGTCCCTTTCCCTAGGCTCTGGTCTCTGGGAGTACCCACAAGGTTTCCCAAGAGGAGAAACCGGCTCTCCAGATCCCAGTTACTCCCTCCTCCAACCTCTACCCTCTTCTTTCTCAAAGGGATACATAGGAGGAGACATACATCTCTGAGCAGCTTCGAAGTAACTAGGCTGGAGGGAAGCGGCTATGGGCCTCTGTTGGGAAAGATGAGGCCATGGGAACCCCAGGGGAACTGGGGCTGGAGAAGGAATCGAGCCAGGGCGTAGAGTTCCTGTTGAGACCAGGGAAAGTCGAGGGTGGGTGGTGAGGACTTGTTGGTCCCCCTCGGGGAGTCCCAGGCAGTTTGAATAGGAACCAGCCTAGAGACCATTTTACAGCCCACTAATGTAGAGGAATATGAAAGGAACGGGAAAGAAGGGGCAAAGTTGTCACAACAGTCAAGAGAACTGAGACCATGCAGTTCTACATGCCTAACTACACATTAGATGTGCTGTGGGTATGCAAGTTTGGGGATTGGTGCCAGTTAAGAGGCCTGGGGCAGGGAGGCTAGGCAAGAGTGAGCTCTTACATTCACATTCTAATGACTGATTTTCAGACTGATCTCATCTA
The DNA here is from genome assembly GCA_011680675.1 of Gymnobelideus leadbeateri. NCBI lineage: Eukaryota > Metazoa > Chordata > Mammalia > Diprotodontia > Petauridae > Gymnobelideus > Gymnobelideus leadbeateri. Next base: position 59,170 of record WOXC01010444.1, read on the forward strand.
GAGATCTGACAGGGAAAAATCCACCTCTGGTGGAATCATTAAGTCAACCACCTATTTGTACCAAGAGAAACTTCAGGAGGGAGGGAGCGGGAAGGGGAAAGAGGAAAGAAAGGAGGGAGGGGGGAGAGAGAGAAGAGAGGAGAGAGGAGAGGGGGGTGGGAGAGAGAGGTTTCCTTTCCTCCTAGCCTTGCACCCTATCAAAGACACATCAACTGAATTGGTTTCTGAAACCCTAGAGGCTGCTAACCTTGCTGAACAAGATTTTTCGAATTTCTATCTGTAAGGGATATTAAAAGATAGTGATTACCTATACTAGTTACTCTTGTCTTCTCCTCCCCTCAGTCTGCAGCCTTATGATCCCTGAGACGAAGTGTGCTGGGACAGGCGGTTAGTCAGTTCAGGCTCTCCATCTGTTGGGGTTTTTCATAAAAGGTAGGGGTCGAGGGAGCCACAGATGGAAGTTACCTGCATCATAATATAAACCATTCCTGTGTCTGACATTGATGAGAGAAACATTTCACCCTCTACTCCCAATACTATATATCCTTTAGGCTTGTTTTGTGGAATCAATGGGCTTATTTTACTCTATAATGAAAAGGGCGTGGCTGTAAAAACCTCCTTGGGCCTTTTATAGGCCAGTAGTTATCTTCATCAGGAAATTATCAGTTTCCTTTAGATCATTCTTTCTTAAAACTGCAAGAACAGAATAAAAAGACATTGAAGGTAATGTAACTCAACAGGCTGACAGCATAACCATCTTAGAGAGGATAAGGGAGTTTATGATGTTTGCTCACCATGGATACAGGATGGCATAACGATTCAAGGGAGCTTATTCATTCCAAGGAGAGACACTAGGAAATTGGAATTAGGCTTACTCCTCTGAGACCCTGTGTGCTATCATTGGTTCATTTATTAGTCCTTTTTGAGCAAGCCTTAATGAGAAGAAAATTCAGGGTTAGGATTCCTTAGTTGGGACTCGGTGGGTGAATGGGTAGAGCAAATGAAGAACAAAGGTGGTGGTGATAATAATAAGGCAGCATGGGATAGTGGATAGGAAGTCAGGAAAACCTGAGTTCAAGGCCTACCTTTAATACATATTTGCCATTGAATTAAATGGTCCAGTAGAGTCACATGACCTCCCAGTGCTTCCCAACCAACCTCTAAGTCTATATGAGTAGCTGCAATAGTTGAGGGATTTTTCTCACTGGGAATGCCCTCTACACCATGACATCACAGGGCCAGATCAGTTATAACAACTAAGAAAACCAACTCAAATTTATATATAATTTTCTTTCCAAAAATTTCTGAATGAAGTAGGTAAAGAATTGTCCTCATTTTGTTTTTGTTTTTTGTTTGTTTTTGCTTTTTTGCTTTTTGGAGGGCAATTGGGGTTAAGTGACTTGCCCAAGGTGACATGGCTAGTTTTTGTGTTAAGTCTCTGAGGCCGGATTTGAACTCAGGTCCTCCTGACTTCAGGGCCGGTGCTCTGTTCACTGCACCACTTATTGTCCTCGTTTTGCAGATGAAGAAACTGATGCTTAGAAAAGTTAGGTCACACAACTAATTGCAGACATATTTACAAATTTAAAGCTAGGGTTCCTGATTCTAAGTGCAGTGTTGTGGGGTTTTTTGGCTATGTCATGCTAGTGGCATCTTTCCCCCTCCTCAAGTCCTTTCCCCTTTGAATCTCAAAGTAATGACGAATATCAAGATCAAATACTTAGATGGATCATTTGGGTCTGAATTTGATGTCAGTTAAGATGGCAAATCTTGTCTAACCAACACCTACCTTTACAATTCCAATGTAGAAAAGTATTTGAGACTGGCATTGCAGTTCATGGTCTGAGAGCTGATGAAATAAATAGAATCATTGACTCATACACATTAGACATTTAGGAAGCATCTATTCAGCACAACATATGTGCAGTGCCACTGACTTTGTTCTCAAGAAGCCTATAACTTGATGGAAATAGTAGTGGTAGAAAATCATGTTTGCAAATAAGAAGGACAGGTGTAAATGAGATAATTGCAAAGGAAAGGTCCAGGTTAAGTACCACTTTCTCCTTCTGGAGGACGTAAGATGTGGAGAGGAGAAGGTAGCACCTGAGTTTGCCTGGAAAGAACTGTGATTTTCAACAAATGGAGAAAGAGACTGAGAAGCCCATTCTAAATATGGGAGAATGTTCTGAATAAAGGCACACGGAGGTCAGGACAAGAATGATGGGGACATCAAAGAATATATTTTGGCTGGACTATCAAAGGAACCAGTGTGGTATAAGACTAAAGAGGTAGGTTGCAGCTACATTATGTAAGGTCTTAAATGCAATGACTAAAAGTTTATAGTTTATTTAGTAGTTAGCAGAGAGTCATAGAAATTTTGGGGTAACCGTGACTTGTAGTCAGATCTATACATCAGGAAGATCACCTGAGCAGCAACCTGAAGCATAGGTTGAAGAGGGGAATCAACTAGAGATAGCAAAGCTGGTTGCATAGATGACTTCCAGGATGATGATACCATCACTAGATAGAAACGTTTGGGAGTTGTCACCAGAAAGAAAGAGTAAAGGGAAATGGGTAACCAATTAAATGCATCGTGCCAGCAGTTTCCAGAGGCATGAAAAAGAACCCATTTTCCCAGGGAGAGTTTGATGAGAGAATCCCTCATATCATGGTAGTGCACGGGAAGAGGAGCCCAGAAGTGGAAGCCTAGGGATTTTTATCTAGCCCATAACAAGATAGCAGGAAAGTAAAACCACAGGTGGGACTGAAAGGAAAGGTGCATCTGGAAGGGACCCCGATATAAATTAAGAGGTAAGGAGGACCTGTAGCAAACATATCTTCCATAGCAGTCTTTGAAATTTGAGAAATCTGCTTTAATACTTTCCAATAAGGACTAGAAGAAACACCCAACATGTATTTGCCAGATGGTGATGAAGGTTAAAGGTTCTTGTGGCTTTCTCTTCCTTTCCCAAAACCCCCTTGTGCTCTCCGGTCCTTTCCTTTTGTACACTGGGAATATGAGTAGAAGGGTAAGGGCTAGGGAAAAAATGGGTTTCAAGTGAGTCCAAAGGGAAGGAGCTGTACTAGCATCTTCTTCTCCCTTTCAATCCTAACTACCTAGCTCCTTAGCTGCAGGACATCTCCCAGATTCATCCTAGCGTTGGCCAGCTGTTTGCAGACAACACACAAAGGAAATAGCCACACCCTCTCTCAGCAAACGTTCCCCAATCTCCCTACGCCATCCCGAGGCTCTAGTAAAGCTAAGAAAGGGAGGCCTGGGGGCTGGAGGTGGGTGGGAGAGAGACGCGGGGGTGGGAGATAGAAACGGGAAGCTGAGGGGTTGTGGCTGACCCGGGCTCTTCTACCCAAGCGTCCCTCCTTCTCCCCCCCCCCCATTGGGAACAATAGCTGTCTCCTCCCCAGACTGGAGGCACAAAGGGCCCGTCTCTGCAGCTAGGAGTCCGGGTTGGTCGGCTGGATACCTACGTGACTCCACGTTCATTAGCATCTATTTGTGACCACTGAATATCGACATTATATGCTGTGTCTGTATGACACGTAAAGCTTGGGGGAGGGGTAATAGGTGGACATAAACTAAATCTACCTGAAATTTTTCCTGAAAGACAAACGGTGAATAACTCACCCTCCCTGGAGCATCCCCTTCTTCTCAGCAAGGAGCCGAATTAAAGACCTGGGTAAGAGGGAGGAAGGTGGGTAGGGATGGATGGAGGGGGTGCTGTGTGTGCGTGGGGAGGGGGTCAAGGGAGGGAGGCTGGTTCTATTAAGAGTTCATCAATCACTCGATGTGCACTTCTCACTCGACAGCGGTTCCTCCTACTTGAGAGCAAGTCTGGGCCAGCTGGGAACCGACCAGAAACCACAAGCAAAGGAGACATAGCTAACGGGCGAAACCCGCAGCTTCCTAGCTCCAGCAGGGAAAGGAGAGCAGCTCAAACCTCTTCTCTGTAGCAAGAGGAATGTAAAAAGGGACCTATCTGGGTAACCACAGATAGCAACCGCACCAGCCTCGCACTAGTTTTTCATGCCCATTATATTTCCATCACACGACCTATGCCAAACATTGCCACCCAAGGAACACCCACAGAGAAACCCTGCCAAACCCCAGTTTTATGATCACAGGACCCTCTCCTCTACACTTCCAGACCTGTTCTTCCCATTCCTCATCACACTTCCATAGGACACACAGGGAGAGACAAATAGAACCACACAGAGAGACTGGCCCCACTTTATGTGCAAACACCCAACTCTTCTCTTCCCTCAGTCAGAAGCAAAGAAGTCTCTGGAAAGAGCATATAAAAGAAAAGTCAGAATCAAAGAGGGTAGTAATTACTGCATTTAAAATGTTGAAATTTTTAAGTACTTCAGTTCAGTATTCAATGCAGAGTTTGAACATGTTTGGTTAGCTAAATTACCTGCAAAGGACATGTATGAATGGAGAAAGCAGGGGAAAGTTGTGACTGAACTTGAAGATAAACTTGAGCATTTTTAATGGCCAAAATGATCATTAAAAACAATTTACTAATGTGAAATTAATGCTTCTCTCTTCTTTTTTATGTGTGTGTGTGTTCTTGTGGGGATAGGGAAAGGACTGGTAGGTGAAAGGGAGTGGGAAGGCTTTCTAATTCTTTTTTGATATTTAGTTAAATCTAATTCAGCACAATTTGTGGAATAAAGGAGGCATTTAGTAAATTTTTATTGATTGATTGGACACTGTCTTAAGCACTGGGAGCACTGTGCTAGACCCTAGGATTATTATTATTCATAAACCATAAAAGGATATGCAACTGGTCTTGAAATTTAAATAAATTCTTCGGGGGGCGGCTAGGTGGCGCAGTGAGTAGAGCGTCGGCCCTGGAGTCAGAAGGACCTGAGTTCGGATCTGGCCTCAGACACTTAACGCACACACAAACAAAAAAACCTAGTCGTGTGACCTTGGGCAAGTTACTCAACCCCAATTGCCCTCCAAAAAGGCAAAAAAAAAAAAATAAGTTCTTCATTTGTGAGGGTTAGTAAGCCAGATTCAGAAAGGGCCATTTTAAAAGAGCAGAATGCCAGTGAGTACCTGCAGGCTCTGGAAAGTGTCCTCTCTCTAACAAACCTACTTTCAAGTGTTGCCCCCCTCTCCATTTTCAATTCACACATGCATTCTTCTTATGTGGGGGTGAAGAGGGAAATACCATGGAACTAGCAACATCTCTGGAATGGGAGAACTTGAGTTCAAATCCCATCTCTGAAGGTAACTCCCCTTGGTGGCCCCAAGCAAGTTGTCCAATCTCTCTGGGTCCCTTTCCTCCTCCAGAAAATGAGAGGGCTGGGATCATCACTATGTCATGCACACAGTTACATTTCGTAAATACTGTATTGACTACAGAGACAGAGGCTAAATGACTTATTTGGTGAAACAGAACATGTTTTGAGAACCATCAGTGTAGTAGAAAGCACAGAAGACATCCCTTTGAGTCCATTTTTTTCATTTATTATTGGATAAATCACTTAATCTCTCTTAACCTCAGTTTTCTCATCTGAATAATGGGTATAATGGCCACAACACATGATTCCATATGATTTGCAGAAAATGAGTTCATATGGGTGTAAAGCACTTAGTAACCTTAAATCTCTATTTAATGTGGCTTATTGTTCTTGATAGTTGGGATCTAAATTCTTATCCCTGGGGTTTTTAGGCATTCAGTCCTGTGCCTTCCTTATCTCCTCTACACTTAGTTGGTATGTATTAATTTATCCCTTCCTCCTCCTCTCTATCCTCACCCCCTAAGCCTTGTAGTTCATCCTCTTCAAATTCCATAAGGAATTGTCCAAGTCTCTATCTTTGTCAGCTACCAGGATGGTCAAAGTGCAAGTCCCAATCTCACCAGAAAGAATCCAAGGGAACTTGGGACCTCATTTGAACCAACACTGGGGCACAAGAACCAGATGAAGTTTGGCAGGGTATTAGACAAATGGCAAGTGATTATTACATGTTTGTTGAATTGAATCACATAGTATCAAACTAGAAAAGCCTTTTTTACTCTCTAAGGAAGCTGTCTCTGGTGGTAGTGAGTTCCTTTTCACTAGAGGTTTTCAAGGGAAGCCTGGATGACCACTTGTTGGTAATGCTGTGGGAAGTGGGGCTATTCTTGGCTAAATGTGGGTTGGAGTGGATTAAATGATCTCAGAAGTTCCTTCCAATTCTGGATTGTATGACTTTGATTTCATTCATGGGAGTCCTTCCGGGAGCTATATCACAAACTCTACTCCACCTTAATTGAATTGTCTTCATAAGTTACTGTAGTTAAAAATCAATCAACAAGCACATATTAAATACCTCCTATTTGCCAGACACTGTGCTGAGGAAAGAAAGAGAAAAACAAGCATTCTCCTCCCTCAAGTTCCTTCTGTTCTAGACTTTGTAAACAATATACATTCTTACAACAATGACAAATACCTAAAAATTCTATTTAAAAAAACCATGGTCTGTAGACAGGCATCTCTATGCTTAGCTAGGCTGGCCCCAGGATGACACATATACAGTCCCTTTCTAGGTTAAAATTCTAAGTTTTTCAAGTCTGATAGACAGACACTTAACAGGTAGCCCAAGAATTGGGGGGAAAGGAAAATTACAAGAATACTGTCCTTTCCATAGAAATACTGTTTCTTTCCTATTTGTAGTGAAGAGTTGCTCTAAGCCATTTTCTTTCTCTTCCATCATCTATCACCCAAATTTTTATGCTGTATTTGGTTAGTAATGACTACAGAACCTAATTTTTCTCTTCAAGGATGTAATTTATCTCTGGGGTAACAAACCCTAATCTCTGACTTCAGTTGACCCAAGTTCATAGCAATAGAACTACTCTGACTGTAGACCTAAGGCCTGAGCTGTACTTTCTAGGGTTCCCACTGTCCCCCAGAGAGTTGATGTTAAGTACCTGAGTTAAAGGAGATCTTTCACCCTTTGAAGATAGGGGAGGTTCGGGGTTGAAGAGTCAATCCAAGTCCTTCATTTCTATTTCCTGCAATGAAAATAAGAGAAAGGGAGAAAATAAGCCTTTATTCAGTACTATGTGTCAAGCACTTCACTAAGCACTTTACAAATATCTCATTTGATACAATTCTGGGAAGTAAGTGCTACTACAGTTTTACAATTTTACATTACATTTTACAGTTGAGGAAACTAAGGCAAACAGAGGCTTAAATCACTTGCCCTGGGTCACACAGTTAGTAAGTGTCTAAGGTCAGATTTGAACTCCAATCTTCCTGATGCCAGGCCCAGCATCCTACCTACTGCACTGCCTCCAAGACAAGATTAATTTTCAGGGTCTACCCACCCAGTTTCATAGCAAACCCCAGAGTCAGGCTGACTGGAAGAAGTCACCTACTTTTTTGAGAGCAAGAGCACCTCCTCTCCCTGAGAGCAGGGCACTTCAGGGTACAATTAGAAGGGATAGCCAAATAGTTCCATAGTCTTTCCTGAACATATAAATCTGGTGGAAGGAAAGAATGTTCCTCTTCTAGTCTGGGCATGGAGTTAGGCAGAACTTTTTTTAAAGACAGATCAGGAAGGCCACAGAACAATTTCATGCCAACACACTGAGAGGAAAAGATGAAGTAGGGTACTCTTAAATCAGTCCTTTCCTTCTTTTGCTACTCTCCTATCTGGGGGCCATCTCTAAGTTGTTTTTATCTAAATTTTGCCACTGGATCCAGATGACTCTGGAGGAAAAAGTGAGGTTGGTGACTTTGCACAGCCCTCCCTCACTTAAATTAAATTCGCTTGCAAGTCATGGCCTCACCTTCCTGACAACATGATCTTCTTTGAGAATGAAGGACAAAACAACTCTCCTATCCTAAAGCCCACCTAAATCCAACTGTGGGGAGTTGAAATGGCATTTCTCTAGCTCTGTCTCTCTTCCCCTTATCTCCTTCTTCTCTCCCTTTCCCCTCTTTTCCTTGACCTGTTTCCTGTCTTCTCCTCTTTCATCTTTATCTCTGTCCATCCCCTCCTTCTCCTCTCTTCCTCTTCTTTCCTCCAGACTTTTCTCTCAGGATCTCAGAATTCTCCAGAGGGATCACAGTGAGGTAAGGAAATGTTTAATGGCACAGTACTTGATTAACTTCCCAGAATTGCTAAATACATAGTTTGCACAAGTGCCACAGAAACCTGACTAAACCTGACTTCCCCAATTCAACAGCTCTCAGGTTGGGCTTTCCTCCCTTCTTCCTCCCCCTGCTCCTCCCTTCCCCCCTCCTCACTTTTCCCCCAGGTATGACAAATGGCTTTTAAATTTTTCTTCAGTGCTCTCTCAAATGTTTCTTCTGTTTATATCTCTCCTCTTCTGGCTGCTCCTCCCCGGCTCCCTTCCTCGACCCCAGACCCACTGGCCCCTCCTACTTCTCTAGTTCTACTGATTTGGCTCCTGTTCTCTTTGTCCTCGGGCAGCAGTCATCTTGGGCATTTGGTGGATTTGGCTCACAGCTGATACAGACCCATTTATAGAGAGTATCCCTCACAATTGTCCTGTGAGATAGGCAGTGCAAATGTTATTCTCATTTTTTAGATAAGGAATCTGAAGCTTCAGAAAGGTGAGTGCTCACCACCACACAGCTAGAAAGTGGCAGAAAGATTTGAATCCAACTCTTCTGGGTTTTCCAGTGCTCTTGGCACTCACCAGAATGTGTCCCACTTAAACTCTGAATTGATTTCCCTCTCAATAGGAATGATTTAATTAGGTCCTAAACTTAATGATGGTTAGGTGGTTAGAGTGCCTGTACCTTTACTCCCTCTGATGCTATAGTGGTAAGAGTTTTGGTGTAAAGAGAGTGGGATTAGATTTTTGGAGTCTACACTTACTAATATATTGAACATGGAAAATTCTCAATATCCTAGTTCCTTAATCTGCAGATGGGGATAATGATGGGTACATTGCCTTCCCTGAGGGGTTGTTGTGAGATCAATGCATTATTGACCATACAGCCCTATATAAATGTAAATTATTATTATAGCTTCAGCCTCACTACATCCCTTTAACCACCACCATCAGCAAAGATTTTGCAGAAACTCGAAAATTTGGTGGTAAGGAAATAGTTTTCATCTTCACACATAAATGGTACAGTGTTTTGGTGGGTTTTTGTTTGCTTTGTTTTGTTTGGCAGAGGAATGGGAAGGATTTAGGTGGAGAGCAGAGAAGTAGAGAGAGCTTTCATTGTCTTGGCACACACTCCGTTTCCCCAGTGTGTGCTTGTTCTTAGGGCTATGGAAATCTCTCTCAGGACAATCTGATCATGAGGGTGATTGAGGAAAAAGGGAGAGCTGCCTATAATAAAGCTATTTCTTATAGGAGTTTTCAATCGAATTGTTATGAATAATCTTAAAAGGCTGAGGAAATCAGATCTCTGTCTCTGGCCTCTTTTGTAAAAAGGGTCCTACTTTTAAATGGGTCATAAAACTCAATGTCTGAAAGTGGTAGAAGCTATGGAAAACAGGGCAGTGGGAGTTATCAAAGCATTCCTACATCAAACAGGACCTTGAGGCCAGCCCCAATGCTGTCAACTCCAACTGAGAAGAGATCTCCTCAGTACTGGGACTCAGCAGGACAACTGAGCTCCAGAGAATTAAAAGGAACTGGAATACTGTAGTTCCTTTCTCTGGGTATTTAAAATCTTAGAGTTTCCTCAGATTTATGTGAATCTCACTTATTTGTTATTAGATCTGCCTATCTATCCTTCTTTCATCTGCAGCCCATTTAAAAGCTCTCCCACCCTCTGGAAAATTTCAAACAGGGATTTTTGCAGTGTAGATTTACAGTAGAACTTGAGGAGGGGGGAGGAAGAGGAGAAATGTTTCCTCAGTGATTCAGGCCAGAAGCCCTTCCCTGACTTGTTTGGCTTGCAAACATTTTGTTTTCTTTGCGATGGAAGCTCCTCGTGGGGAATAAGACTAGACAAGGGGTTGTTTCATCCAATCCCTAGATTCATCAAAGGGTCCCAAATCTATCATCATTGTCATCATCTTCTGGTTATTGTTGTTAGTAGTAGTATTGGAGAGGAGGATGACTAAAAGAAAAGTTTCTCTCTGCGTGTGAAATCATTTTTCTCATCTGATTCCAACAGTCATCTAAAAAAATGGCATCCTCATTGCACCTCCCACTCTACACTGTGAAACTAAAATACTCACTTTGTTCTCAGATGCTTCATTTTTCCTCCTCTCTTGTTCCCCAAACCTTAAAACTAAACAAGGATAAATGTCCAAACTTCACTTTAGGGAAGCCTCCAGACACCCCTTTTCCCCTTTCCAAACATAAAAAGCAAGCAGGGCTTCTATGTGGTAGTTGGAATCCATAATCAGAATTGGGGCATGTTTAGCCATATACTTTTGGTCTTCGTTACTATGAAAGCTGAAAAATTGCCCAACCTCGTTCAATTTTCCTGAGCATGTAAGAGCAGGTATTAATTCAATATGTTGGACTTTCCCCCAATTTGATGAGCTATCAGTATATGGTTTTCCTGTCCTAAACTTTCAGTAGCAATCAGCCACTCTTCTCATTTTTAAAACTGTTGGTTTTCTTGCTTAGCTTCTGATACTCTACACCCAGAAGCCTTTAGAACTGAGCTGTGACTGTGGTGAAACTGATATGTACGGGCACCTTTTTAAAGCTCCAGTACCTCGGAACTTTTGATGAAGGATTATGAGCGCTGGTTCTCCCTTCCCCCCTTTTTGATGAAGGAGGAGGCTGTTATGTCACTGTTGGAGTGTATGTGGGGACACTTGGAATAGAACTACACTGAATTAGCAGTTCTTTCTGAGTTGACAGGGGATTGGGGAGTGGAGACTTTTTGAACTTGAACTTTCAAGAAACTTCTCTATCCCTGTTCTTCAGTTTATGGAGCAATGGATGAATCCTTTTCTCCTTTAAAATATTATTTTCTGACTTTTTCTATTTGGATACCTGACAAGATAGAAGCACCAAGGTCAAGGTTAACGGGTGGTTTTCAGTTTGGAAATGCAGAACCAATACATTCTAAATCAGATCCAAGAACACTAGCTTCACAATCTTCCCTCCACCACCACCCCCTTTTCCATTTTCCCTCCCCATGTTGGCTCAAGCTCAACTGTACAGCCTCTGGGCCATTCACTGAACTTCTTTGTTTATACACAACATCCCAACATTTATAAGGAATTGGCTTTCAGGATAGAGCTGTAATGCCTTTGTGTTTACTAGACCTACATAAGTGGTAAGTTAGGAAAAGGTTCAAACGGTCTTCTCAGACAAGCGGATCAATAAAACAAGAAGAAAACTTACAAACCCTTCCCCAGTTCAGAGTCTGTAATGGATCAAGTTTTCTTTTGAAAAAGCCAAATGAAGTTGCCTCCGTATTTCACTTACAATGCTTCAAGAAAACAATCCCCCTAGCCCTTACCTGACTTTTGTTTTTGAAAAGGGAGGTGCCAGTTTATTTTATATGTCTCCTTTCTCTGTTGCTCAAGGAAATAAAAAATTTTTAAAAATCACTGAAGTTGGAAAGTTTGATAAGGCAAAGAGCTCTTTTTTTGCAGCCCTCCTGCTCTCCTTTATTTCCGGTGCCAATTTCATTTTTATTTCCCTTCCCTCTTCACTCAGTAAACAAAACCATATTATCTAGGGAAAGACTTGAGCCCATTAACATTGTAAGCCCTCAGATTTCACTCGCTGGAGACGACACAGCACTTATCTGATGGAAGAGGAGCATTAATTGCCTCGAGGTCCTAGAACATCCAAGCCTCCTCAATATGAACGAGGCGGGGATATCTTTTAGCCCTCGAGCCAAATGCCTCAGAGAGAACAGATGTGGCTGCTCTGCTTCGACAACCGCTCCTGACAGAGGAAGCCCGGATGTGAGGAAAGAAGAGGAGAGAGGAAAGTGGATCCTTTGCCAGAAAGGAAGCTTTCCCCCCATTTGTGCAATTGTAGTCAAAAGGTCTAAGAGGTGAATGGAGAACCTGCTGAATTTCCAAACAGACCTAACACTTAAGTGAAAACTAGACACTCCCTACTGGCCCTTGGCAGATCACTTCAACAGCAAAAGGTGGAAATAGGTGAAAGGAAAATTTTGTTCGTAAAGCTGAAAACAGCTGTCAGAAATATGTGCTGATGCCACGTCAGGCCCAGGTACACAGCTCTACAGCAAAACAGGAGTAGGATCCCTCCCGCCCCGCTTCGCCCAACATCTGCTCCAGATTTAGGAGAGGAGAGGAGTAAAAACACCGGTGCCAATAAAACCGTAAGTGAAGAAGCACTAGGAGAGAAAAGAAGGGAGGAGAGAAAGGAGTGACTTTGTTTTCCCTCTAGTTGTGTCAGGGAGTAGCCTCCTAGACTCCAGTCCCTTACTTCATTTTAACCCCTCACAAGCCCCAATCATCACAATCATCACCCAATCCAAAACAATCTAGTGAGAACTCGAGTCTTGGTCTTTCGCTGCTAACCAAGTCAACCAGCCGACAATCCCGTCCTGTCTTCCTCTCTTTCTCCCCTCCCCCTATCCTCTTCCCCTCCGTTCCCCTCTTCCCCATCCCCGCCTCATACCTGTCCCGGCCGTAGCTTGCATCCGGCATTTGCTCTCTTCTCTCCTCCCCTCTCAATTCTCAGAACTCATGAGGGAATCGATCTCCCAATTAGTCCTGGGGGTCTCCAGAATCCTGTCGAGTGCTTACTGGCCAGGGTTTTCTTTCTCCCCTGGCAAAGTTTGTACCTCCAGGGCTGGCAGCAGCGCGTGCGAGCAGCGCCCAAGCTCGGTGCGGTGTGCTCTGCGGAGAAGACTGTCATTGGTCGGTCGGCAGCACGTGGCCGCCCCTGGCTGTATATTAGGGCAATATTTACCTCCCAAACCGCTTGCAATGGCAAGGCGAGAGGAGCTGGTGTAGCGAAGGAGAGGCAGGCAAGGCAAAGGCAAGGCGGTGGAGCCTGGACAGTTGTTGTCTTCTGGGGTTGTCTTCCAGCCCCTCTGGCCCCACCTGCTGCCCTCGAGCCTTCGGACTGGGTCATGAATTCGTACCTGGAGTACATCTCGTGCGGAGAGGTGCTCACCTTCTCCCCCAAGTTCTGCCGCTCGGATCCCCGGCCCGTGGCTCTGCAGCCTGCTTTTCCCCTGGGCGGGGAGGGTGCCTTTGTCAGCTGCCTGCCTGTCGCCGCGGCTGGGGCTCGGCCGGTGCCTCCTGCCCCCGCGCAGCCCCAGCCCCAGCCTCCGACGCCGACACCGCCCCAGCCGCAGCTGCCACCGCCTCCAGCTCAGTCTCGGGCCCCCGGCCCGCCTCAGTTTGCTCCGTGCACCCTCGAAGGCGCCTACGAGGCGGGCGCCGCACCTGCCGCAGACTACAGCTTTCTGCCACAGGGCTCCGCGTACGACTTCTCTGGCGGCCTAGGGCCGGCGGCCGAAGACGGCGTGGCCGGCCAAGTTCACTACGCCACTTCTGCGGTCTTTTCGGGTGGCGGCTCTTTCATTCTCAGCGGCCAAGTGGACTATGGCGCCTTCGGCGAGCCTGGCCCCTTCCCGCAAGGTCTCAAAGAACAAGGCGATGGTCCCTCCGGGGGCTTCCAGGCGGTCTCCCCAGCGCCCGGCTCCTACCCTAAGTCCGTCTCTCCCGCCTCGGGGCTTCCCACAGCCCTCAGCACTTTTGAATGGATGAAAGTGAAAAGAAACGCCCCCAAGAAAAGTAAGTAAACCTTAACCTTGAGAGTTGATGCCTCTTACAACCCCTCCTCCCCTCACGAGTCAATGAGTAGTCTAATAGTGTTCACTTTAAACATCCACTTCTTTACGGAAGTTAGATCTCAGGCCATCCTATGGCCTACGTCTCTAAGTTCAACGTAGACCTTTCAAACTAAGAACATAGCCAGTGCTCTCTGTAAATCGAAGTAAAGGAACTTTTTATGGATAAGGGCTCACTTACCTCCACACTTTTGTTCACCTTGAGTGAGCGCTCTGATTCGGGGGGCATAGTTTGATAGCTAACTTTTGGACCTCTATTTCTGTTTTCTTTCTGCCTTCTTTTGGGCTCCCTCCTAGTCTTTCCTTCACTGATTCACTCTATACGTTCCAGGCAAGCTCTCCGAGTATGGAGTACACAGTCCCTCGAGCACGATACGCACAAATTTCAGCACCAAGCAACTTACTGAACTGGAAAAAGAATTTCATTTCAATAAGTACTTAACCCGGGCCCGTCGCATAGAAATAGCCCACTCCCTGCAGCTGAATGACACTCAAGTCAAAATCTGGTTCCAGAACCGAAGGATGAAACAGAAGAAAAGGGAAAGAGAGGGATTGTTGGCCAGCACATCACCTGTAACGTCTCTTCAGCTTTCTGTCTCAGGTATGAGCCCTGCAAAGTCTGGCAAGAATGCAGAGAACCCTGCTCCGTCTAAAGACTCTTCATAAATGAATTGAGAAGCCTCTCAGCACTGACTTGACCTTTCCTCATGAGCAAGTTTCTGAGGCTGCAGAAAATCTGAGACTGTACTGCTAACCCTGCGCACCTTTAGGCTTACCAGACTCCTCTGAGAGTGGGGTTAGAAGGTGGCCCTAAAGAGGGTTTCTCTTTTTAAAAGAAAGTACAGTATGGTAATTTATCTGTGCTCAAAGTAGTGTGCATACTGGTCTTGATTTGATGCCTTTTAAGCAACTTGTTTACCTCTTATTTATGTGTCTTATCAGGGAAGCTGGCTCCCAGCTGCCAGTCCAACCTTGCTGCTACCTTTCCCAACCGGCCTTATACAATTCTGGGTTTTAAAAGGGAGGCTCGAAATATTGTCAGAATTCCCCCAGTCCCCCATATGCTCCCAGAACTGCATCTCCTCTGTATATGCAAACAGTGTTTTTGTTGTTGTCTCTAGCGACAAAGCAACAATCTTGGCCTCATAGGTTGACCAAAGATAGTAAGGATCTCATTGCTAAGAGCTGCTGCTTCAATGGAATCCTTAATATTTGCACTACAATTCTCTTCTTTTAAAGCTGTTCCTACCTCTCCAGTGCCTGAGTGAAAATGCAATCCATGTTCAGTTAGTAGTTGATTTTATAAGGACTAAAACAACTTGTTAGGTGTCGTTTAGAATTGGACTTGCACCTCGACTTTAACCTTGTTACCTGGATTTGTGTGTAAATATACAGTATGTATATTTTTAACAGGATTTGCCTGCAATGAACTTGGGTCAAATAATTTGCTAGAATAGCATGTTAAGTGAGTTGGGACTTTTTTTTTGTAATAAAAATTATAGAATCCTTATTCATGGCACTTCTTTACTCTTTCTTTTCTGCCTCCCTTAAAACTACTTCTATTTTCTACTGTTAATATTTTTCTTGTCATTGCATTGATTCTTCAGAACACAGTGTCTACACATAGAAGGTCAAACAGAGTATTGGAAGACAATAATTTAAGATCTCAAAAGAAAGAAATGCTTTAGCCAGAAAGAGCTCGATAACTAGTTAGAAGAAAATGCATATCTTATAAATTATCTGGATTATTACTTAATCTTAATATACTCTATATTAAGTTTGTAGGCACCACCTTAATTAAAGGGTTAAGTGACCTAATATGGGAATGTTTTAAAGCAATGAAGCCCCTTAAGTGAGAACATCTCCTTTCCCCCTTTTCTCAGGTCTTTACAAAAGGAGAAAGAATGACAGGAGGACTTCTGTAGTTGTTTGGGGTCTCTGAAAAAGGCAGCTGCACATCAAAAAGGATTGAGCATATGAATTCACATTTCCAAAGTCAAGCATTACAAAAGGGAATGGGGAAGGCCCAACATTCAGAACTCTTTTTAAGTTCCCTCCCACCCAAACTGAGTAGTTAGGTAGGTAGCAAACCAAAGTATCCTTCTGCTAATTTTTCATGGAGCTAGTGGGTAGAGAATGAAAATAGTTACTTGATTGATTCAAGAAACCTTCCCTTTCCATTTCTGTCTATGCTTATACCTCAATTATCTGGATGTTTCTGATGAAAAAATTTGGTAACTGACTCAGCCAGATAAGTACTTCAATTTTTATATGCATTAAGGTCTAAGTGCTGGGATTTTAGTGTGTTTGGTCAAATGTTTATGCCTAAACCTTTTAGAAGTCTAAAAGATGAAGACTGTGGAGACTCTTCTTTTCCATTAAGACGGAAAAATATATTCTAAAGGGAAATGACTTCAATCACTGATCACCTTAGAAAATGAACTTACTCAAAGTTCTTTGTTCACTACAGGCAGCAACTGCTGGAGATAAGAGAGCAAAAATGAAATGAAATTAGCTACTTAAGCAAAGAAAGGTGACTTTTAGTGGGGCTCCAGGAGAGGTGGGAAGGGGTCAGCACAAAAAAATCTGTCAATATTATTCTTATGTTTAACCATCTGCCCCTCAATAACTTAATGTTAATTAGATCCTGGCTAAAAACAACAGCTACCCCTCCTGTGAACTGTTGCTTTTTCAAAAGGGTTGTGAGATGGTAGATTACAGCTACCTCCGGTCTTCCCCTTGGTGGTCTTTGACATTACAATGTTCTGTTCTTTGATAAGCATTCAGCTCTACATCTAAACAAAACAAAATAAAAAAAAACTTGAACATGCATGACCACTTCTTTAACCTACCACCCCCTTTCCATGAGAAAATTCATTACAGTTTGGGAAACCCAAAAGACAACAAAAATAGTCATAGTTTTAAAGATCCTTGACAGAGCTTTCCTCTGTGAAGGTGGTTATTTTCATGTAGGTATACTGTTCTCTGAATCAGACCATAATTGCCCCCTGCCCTTTTTTTTTTTACTAGCCCCAGGGAATTCTTAAAAGGTTCTTAATGGGAATAAATCACTATATATCTATATTCAGAGCTGGGGAGAGCACCGACTGGAGATGGGTATGAAATAAGTGGCCTCTCAAAGTCCCTTGGAGCAATAAGAATACATAGAGACAAATGATAGACTTACAGATATGTCTTATGTTCTACAAAGTGAAACAGGAAGTTAAGTTCAAACAAAAGGGAGAAGTATTGCTAAGACTACCCAGGAAAAGTGAACTGAGTGAATTTAAGAAATTATCCCATGAATTTGACAATATTAAAAGGCCAAGTGGATAATTTAGTCAACCTTATACTTCCTACAACTGAAGTCATTGCCTTCACTCTACATTGCCTTTGTGGATTGAACCCAATGTTATTTAATGTCAGAATTTCTGCTATACTAGGGTGCTTATGACTCCAACAGTAATGCTGTTGAAAACAACTTCTTTTTTTATTTCACAGGGCCTAACTTATGAATGTAAATATAATCCACAGAGACCCATTGCTGGAATGAATACACAATGGACATTTATAACTTTGTCTGATTGACTATTTCAATGCCCCTTTGTCTTCACAGGATGATCGTGTGTCTACTTTTCTAGATACTGGACAGTTGTTATGAGAATGAAGAAATAAAACATTTAACTACAAATCAAAGCTACATGATATGAATAATGGCAAATGAAGGCTTGTTAATTTAAACACCCAAACCAATATTACTTACATTCACAAAAGATGGATTTATTCTGCCTCAACCTCAAATGTGGTATAGCCTGAGATTAGAAAAGGTTATACTTGGTTATCATATCATCTCCAATAGGAGGAGACTCTGGAGAGCTGCATTAGCTCTGGAGTTTTTAATTATTTCTCATGGTCAAATAAATCTTCTATATTTGTAGATTATTGGATTTGAAAACCTCAGGATCTGATCAAGTTGAGAGAAATGCTTGGTCTGACCACAGACCTCTCCACCAGAAAAGTACCCAACGCTGAATTATTTGCGGTTTAAAAATGAAAGCATAGTGGACATGAGTCCAAGTAATTCAGAATGACCATCTTAGTTATTTGTACTTTGAATTATATAAATACAAATTAGATAACATGAAATAAATATACAGTAAAGGCCAAGTGAAACATTTTCCTTCACATTTTATGCTAAGAAAGTCCCTACTTTGCATGCTACAGAGTTTAAAACGCTATAGAAAGGCACAAGAAAAGGGCAAATAATATAAACAGAATGGAAGACAATAGGTTGTAAATATCATGATGAAGAAGATAGTCTGGAATAAAGACTTTATGTAGCTCAATATTCAGGTATTCCTCATGCTTTGAGCTACTCCAAATCATTTATTTTGCCCTTACTGCCATGACAATGTTAATTAGGAATAGATGAAACTCTACATAAATTTGAATGAAGTTAAGGTGGCTCTTAGGGATCTGTTTTTTTTTTCTTTTCTCTCTTTTTTTGCCTGGTTGCTTCCAGAACAATCTTTGATTTTTTATCCTTTTTCTCTATTCCACCACCCATTTGTGGTCTCATAGACTTCAGTAATGCTTCTTTCCAAACCCAGTATCTAGGTATCCCAGATCCTTTCTGCTTTGCCTTCATTGCTTTAAATGACATTGTTGGTAAAATGATGGGGTTTTGCCTCATTGTCTAGAGGGTTGGAGAGGTATGCCATGCTTTCAACATTGAACTCTCCCACTTCAATTTGGTCTCAGTAATTCATTTCTTAACTAATTTATTGGCCATTGGATAGGATTTAGGATTGTTTAGGGCTCCTTTTTATCCTCAGTTCTTTCTCCAAGTTACAAGTATAGGAAAAAGATACCACCACCATCATCACCATCACCACCACCACCACCACCACCACCACCACCACCATCATCATCATCATCATCATCATCACCACCACTACCATCACACCACCATTACCACCATCACCATCACCACCACCACCACCACCACCACTACCATCATCATCATCACCACTACCACCACCATCATCTGCTTGTATTGCACTTTGAGCAAAATGTTTTATTTGATTTGAACCTCACAGCAATCCCATGAGGGAGTACTATGCAAGCTACCACCATTTTACAGATAAACATGGGAGGCTAGTAAAAAAATAGCCCTATAGATATTCCTCCACAGTCACTAAGAGCAAATTCACTGAGTGCAAGGTCTAGGATTCAAAATTAACTAGACTCCAAGTCCATCTATGGAATGTTGATATATCATGAATGAACAAATCTACACTATTGGCCTAAAAGTGTTTCCTAAAAGGAGTAAAACTGCAGGGTCTGGCAAACAACTCTGAGAAAACATTTCCATTCTTTATGCTTGCTAAAATCACCTAGTAGGTCAATTCAATAAATATTTAGTGACCTATTATATACAAAGTCCCACAAAATCCTTTCTGATGCTTATGGTGGCATGGGAATAAACCTGAGTTCTCAAAGGCTATGCCAGTGCAATGCAAACTTTAAAACATTTTATTCTCTTGGAAGGGTTTTAAGTATTGAATCAGAAATAGATAAAAGTATAAAGCAGTCAAAAGTGGAATAGCTATTGGAACTTAGGCACATTAAGGTACTATTGTTAGAGATGCCAAATGGACTATTCTGGTATGCACTTTGGAATTTTGTGAAGAAGAAGTTACTATTACTTTTCATACTTTCTGATCCAGTGATCTTACAACTGGACATGTGCTTTAAGGAAGGCAAAGATTAAAAAGAATGCTATGGTGATATGAAATTATTCATGGCAACATTCTTTGGTATGTGATAGCAATAACACAGCATGAAAATGAAGTGAATATCCATAAATTGATGGATGGTTTAATAATTATGTGTGGGTTGAACTGTTTATTACTGTATTATAAGAAACTTTGAATATGAGGAATGCAGAGAAACATGGGAAGACTTGTATGAGTTGATACAGATTGGAGTAAGCATAACTAAGGAATATTATTATAATGTTGTGTATTAAAAAAAGTAACTGGGCTCATAATTGCAATAACTGATATTGACTCTGGAGATCAGATGGCTACTATTGCCAAATTGAATAGAAACAGACACACAGGTATTGTATTGGTTGATTTTTTTTTTGTTACAGGGATTGGGAGTGTGGAAAGTAAATAAAAAATTATTATAAAGTAAAAAAAAACACATCAATTAAAAAAATTAAACCTATAAGATTATTTCCTTCATGAAGAAGTAGCCATAAGTAAAGACAGGCTCATCCAAGTAGATGGACTATTTGATGATGAATTCTTTGGCCATGGCTATCCATAAAACAATGAGACACAACAGACACATAATTATTGTATTGGTCGATTTTTTTTTGTTACAGGGATTGTGATTGTGGAAAGTAAATAAGAAATTATTATAAAGTAAAAAAAACACATCAATTAAAAAAATTAAACCTATCAGATTATATTTCCTTCATGAAGAAGCAGCCATAAGTACAGACAGGCTCATCCAAGTAGACTATTTGATGGTGAATTCTTTGGCCATGGCTATCCATAAAACAATGAGTACAAAATGCCCCTCACTCTTGTACAGCTCTTTTTCAGCAGAATATAGAAAAGGGTAGCAGAGGGTACTAATAATTGGGTAATTTTCATGCCATCCATAAACATGAACTTTTGAGACTTTAAATACAGGACTCTTGTCCAGTTAACATACTGCTAAGGAACAAAATCACATTAATTTTGAATTTCTCACTATAAATGTTACTTAAAGACAAAATATGAGCTCCTTGAGAGCAAAGATTTTGTATCCATATCCCCAGCACACTTACATAGTAAATATTTAGTAAATGTTTTATTCACTCATTCATTTGAAAAGAAGTTACTGTTAGATGGAAGGATGATTCGCAGGCTGTCCTCGGAGAAGTACCTAAAGGAGTTGGTTTTATAACAACATCAAAAAACAGTGAGAAATCTCATTTCATGATATATATGGTTATCTAATAGTGCAGTATTCATGATAAGAATTTGCCAAAGATCACCATGAAGATAATTGCAGCTTATGTGACAATATCTGTTGCAAAGGATGAGAATGTAGAAAATTTCTATGAAAAACAACACTCTTCAAATGAAATCAACCTACATTTTAGTGCTTGGCAACCTCAATGCAAAGGTAAAAATAAGAGTGAAGGACTTGTTAAAAAAATGGAATAAGGAATAAGAAGTGAGGGGGGCCAAAGGGTTATAGACTATGCAGAAACTTAAATATTCATGGCATATAGACATCCTGTATATCATGATAATTTTTTCAAGAAGAGTGTTGGGAGAAGCTCTACATGCTGAACACTGCATACAATCACAAAAATGAAATTGGTTATATCTTTTTTAAAACACATTTTATTAATGCATTTTTCTTGATATCAAAGTCATTTCTGGGAAAGAAAATTTTTAAAAAACCCTTCTTTTCCCTATAGATTCAGCTCTCCATTTATGACAGAGAAAAATAATCAAAAGCACACAGTATGGTGACCATTTCTTGTCACATATGTGACCTTCCTGCATTTCTGTCCTGATGAGAGTAGTATATTTCATTATCTATCATTCCAGACCGTAATTTTTTTTAATCATTGATTTTTCATTTGGTCAGAGTTCAGATAAGTGATCCTCTTTGTTTACAATGTCGTATTTATCACTTCCTTGGTTCTTAATTTCTTTGTGCCATTTTATACAAATACTTCCATGTTTCTCTGAATACCTTATATTTGTTATTTCTTATTGTACAATAATACCCCCATGACATTTATGTCATAATGTATTTCCAGCTGATTTCCCAATCAATGGGGACCCATTTAGTTTCTATTTCTTTGCCATCACTTAATTATATGTCATCACATAGGAAATGACTGACTATCATTGTAAGAATCATTTCCAGGTCAGCTGTTTGTGTACACAGAATGCTAATTTGTTAGAGTGAGGACATGGTGTCTAAATGAGAAAATTCCAACATAACTGATTTAAACAAACTGTTGATGATTTAAAAAGTGGAAAGTAGATAAAAGGAACAGATATTAATATGGACTATTATCATATCCTCAAGAAGTTTAAGTGGCGTAAATAGATCATGAGATCAAGGTTGCCAAAAGAACATAGAACATAATCAGCAAACACTTGCAAAGCAGAGAGCTGTGTCAATCAAGGGCAACTCTATGTGTATATTGGGTTTTTTTTTTCTTCCATGACTTATTTATTTAATTATAGCTTTCAAAAATCATTTCCACAAGATTTTGAGTTCCAAATTTTCTCCCCATCTCTCTCCTACCTCCACCCCCAAATGGCATGCATACTGATTACCCCTTCCCCTAGTGTGCCCTCCTTTCTATCTCCTCCATCTGCCCCCTTACCTCCTTACCCTTTATTTTCTTGTAGGGCAAGATGAATTTCTATACCCCATTGCCTGTATATCTTATTTTCCATTTTTAAACATTTGTTTTTAAAACTTTGAGTTCCAGATTCTCTCCTTTCTTCCCTCCTCACCCACCCCCATTGAGAATACAAGCAATTCAATACAGGTTATACATGTATAGTTATACAAAACATTTCGATAGTAGTCATATTGTGAAAGAATAACTATATTTCACTACAATCTATCCTGTCCCCTCCCATTTATTCTATTTTCTCCTTTGACCCTGTCCCTTTTAGAAAGTGTTTGCTTCTGACTATCCCCTTCCCCAGCCTGCCCTCCCTTCTCTCATCCCCCCATCTTATCCCCTTCCCCCCTACTTTCCTGTAGGGTAATATACTTAACTGAATGTGTATGTTATTCCCTCCTTAAGCCAAATCCAATGAGAGTAAGGTTGACTCATTCCCTTTCACCTCTTCCCCTCCATTGTAACAGCTTTCTCTTGCCTCTTTTAAGTGAGATAATTTACCCTATTCTATCTATTCCTTTCTCTTTTTCCCAATACATTCCTCTCTCACCCCTTAATTTTATTTTTTAGATATCATCCCTTCATATTCAACTCACCCCGTACCCTCTGTCTATATATACATATATATGCATATATATATACATACATACACACACACACACACACACACACACATATATATATATATATATATATATATATATACATACACACATATTTTCCATTCAAGTTGTCCTAACACTGAGAAAAGTCTCATGAGTTGCAAATATCATCTTTCCATGTAGGAATGTGAACAGATCAACTTTAATAAGTCCCACAAGATTTCTCTTTCCTGTTTACCTTTTCATGCTTCTCTTGATTCTTGTATTTGAAAGTTAAATTTTCTGTTCAGCTCTGGTCTTTTCATCAAGAATGTTTGAAAGCCCTCTATTTCATTGATTGTCCATTTTTACCCCTGAAGTATTGTGCTCAATTTTACTGGGTTAGTGATTCTTGGTTTTTTTTAAACTTATTAAACTTTTATTATGTTCCAAGTATTGTGCTAAGCATTGTGGATACAACTACAAACAAAAAGGAAGAAGATGCTATGTGCCATATAAGAATTTACATTCTACTGGGGGAAGATAACACACAAAGGGAAAATTTTAAAAAAAGGTGAGAGAAGATACTTCAGGTAGGGAGCATGGTTTTGAATTCCAGAAAGAGTCATGCAGAGATGAAATCAGGAAGAAGTTTGGTAGGCCTTGACCCCTCATCCAAATAGATATACTAGAAGGAACTAGCATAGCATATGATTGTTCCAAGGTGAGAAAGTTGCAAGCGCTGATGTATGCTCCATTTTTTTTGTGTGTGTGATTCTTGTTTTTAATCCTAGCTCCTTTGACCTCTGGAATATCACATTCCAAGCCCTTCAATCCCTTAATGTAGAATCTGCTGGATCTTGCATTATCCTGATTGTGTTTACACAATACTCAAATTTTCTTTCTGTTTGTAATATTTTCTCCTTGACCTAGGAACTCTGGAATTTGACTACAATGTTCCCAGGAGTTTTCTTTTGGGGATCTTTTTCAAGAGGTGATTGGTGGGTTCTTTCAATTTCTATTTTACCCTCTGGTTCTAGAATATCAGGGTAGTTTTCCTTGATAATTTCCTGAAAGATGATGTCTATGCTCTTTTTTTGATCGCAGCTTTCAGGTAGTCCAATAATTTTTAAATTATTTCTCCAGGATCTGTTTTCTGATTTATCCAGTGAGATATTTCACATAGTCTTCTATTTTTTTCCATTCTTTTGGATCTGTTTTATAATGTCTTAATTTCTCATAAAGTCATTAGCTTCCATTTGCTCTGTTCTAATTTTGAAGGAATTGTTTTCTTCAGTGAGCTTTTGGACTTCCTTTTCCATTTGACCAGTTCTGTTTTTTAATGCATTCTTCTCCTCATTAGCTTTTTGGACCTCTTTTGCCATTTGAGTTAGTATATTTTCTAAAGTGTTATTTTCTTCAGTATTTTGGGGGGTCTCCTTTAAGCAAGCTGTTGACTCATCTTTCATGATTTTCTTGCATCACTCTCACTTCTCTTCCCGATTTTTGCTCTACTTCTCTTACTTGATTTTCAAATCCTTTTTGATCTCTGCAACCAATTCATATTTTTCTTGGAGGCTTTTTGCAGGCATTTTGATTTTATTGTCTTCTTCTGGTTGTATGTTTTCTTCTTCTTTGTCACCTAAAAAAGATTCTATAGTCTGATTTTTTTCCTCTGTTTGCTTATTTCCCCAGCCAATTACATGACTTTGAGCTCTTTGCCAAGATAGGACTGTGCTTCCAGAGTGGAGAGTGCTCTGTCCTAAGTTTCTGGGGTTTTGTGCAGCTGTTGTCAGAAGCACTTCTGGACATCTGTAAAATTTTAGTTCTTCTAAAGTGATATGATCAAAGGAGAGGTGTTTACTCCTCTCCTGGCCTGTGGTCTGGTCTATGAGTGACCACAAGCACTCTTTTCTGTCTCTAAACTGTGAGGAGGATTTCCACCTCAAGCTCTCCCATGCCAGTGCTCCTCCTCACCCTAGGACCACCACCCAGGACGGCAACCCTGATCCAGGTAGGGCAAAGCAAGAGAATTCTGCCTCAGTGCCAGCAAAGATGTTCCTGCAATTGCCCTTTGATCAGCCTTTTGATCCCTCCACCATCTGTGGGTCTGGAGCACTGAAAGCAAACACTGCTCCTGCTGTTGTTACTACTACTGCTACTACTGCCATTGTTGCCACCTCCACAGTCCCAGGGCTAGGGCCCGAGTGAGCTCTTTTTTCACCCAGGTCCAACAGTGTTGCCCCACTGATCTTCTACTTTGTCTTTGGTGTTTATGGGATGAGAAGTCTGGAAACTGCCACAGCTGCCAGTGATTCAGTCCCCTGAGGCCTGCTCCTGCCTGTCTATGCTGGAGCAGCTAACTCGGGACTGTGCTTCACTCCCAGCCCAGTGCAATAGACCCTTCCTGTCAGCCTACCAGGCTATCTTTAGCTGGAGATGTGTTTCACTCTGTCATTTTATGGGTTCTGTAGCTCTAAAATTTATGTTTAGAGTTATTTTTTTACAGGTATTTGGAGGTGACTGGGGGAAGAACTCAAGCAAGTTCCTGCTTTTACTCTGCCATCTTGGCTCTGCCTCCTCCACCTGTATATTATTGAGGAAAGGGATGGTAGAAGATTCCAAGCAGTCTACCTCACAAACCAGCAAGAAGCATGGGAGGAAAAAACAAGCTTAGAAAAAAGCTTAGTGAAAGCTCCAACTAAAGATCTTTCCTAGAATCACAGAAAATTCCTTGAAATTAATAATGACAGAGATCATCTTTTTTTCTGGTGAGATCTAAAACAGGGAGATGGATGCTTAAGGGTGTATTTGTCACTGTCATAGAGGAGGTCCAATGCATAGTCTAAGACCAAGAGGAATTCTTCATAGATAGTAAGGTCTTTTACCCTCTCCTATTTGCAGATGAGACTACAATTTGAAGCATTGCAGAACTTTTCAAATTAGATCGAAAATTACTCAAAAGAATTTGACCCAGCCATAAAGGAAAAAAATGCATAAAGAAAGCTAACTGCCAAGAAGATGTTACACACCCCTATGGATAACTCATAAAGCTGTTTAGCATTTATCTTGGATTGACACCATGGATGAACAATAGACTGGACCCAGAAATGAATAGTAGGAAGAGAGTGACCAAGATTCTCCTTGGGAAATTGTGCATTAAGACACCAAACTTGTCCCTGGAACAAAGGTCAGTAATTTTAATATGAGTGTTCATATGATAATACTATATAGCCATAGTTTCAGAGGAACTAAAGTTGAAGGCCACCCAAAAGGCTTCAAATGGGGAGTGCATTGTGGGTGGTATATTGCTGTACCCTATCTCCAACAAAGAAGAGTTTGGGAGATAGAGTGTAAAGGATATTATCAGACACTTGTATTAGGAAAAGATAGAATGGTCCTATATTTAGAATGGGGGGGTAACTGGATATCTCCATGAATATTTTGTTGTTGTTGTTAGAGAGTGATTTTTACTTGTAGAAAGATTTTTCTTTCACTTAAACATGATGCACTTTCCAAAAACTGTATTTATAGATAACTTTTTAAGAATGTATCTCTGACCCCTATACATAAGTCCATCTGTACATTTTCCCTATCAGATTACACATTCAAATGGCCTAGGGCTATAAAAATTTTTATCCTGCATTGAAACACACAAAAAAGAACATTTCCATATATACACCAGAACACAAAAGAGGGGATTGTACATGAAACAATGAGTCTCCATTTTATAACGCTTAAACAGCTTCATTAGTATTCAAGCCACATCAAGAGATCTAGAGAAAGGTTCCAAGTATGTTGAATGGACTCAGGGACATGCTGGAGCCATCTTCTGTTGATGAGGGAAGAGTTGGTTATTAAATTTTCAGTGTGAGCATTTATACCTCGGAAATCAGCAAATAACATAAATTAGGGCTTGATTAATTGTGACTTTGGTTGTCTAGACATAAGAAAGTGATGGAGAAAATGTTAATAATGCAGATTAAACTTAGAAATATGTTGAGTATGCTTTTTTTTCCTGGAGTGCCTGGTAGTTAAACATTTACCAGCATATGCCTTGGTGGGCTCCTATGGAACATTTGTAGGAGGATATGAACTAGATTGAAATAGGATGGTTTATAATTTGTACTATTGGAGGGATCATCAATGATCATTGAAGTATACACAGATATAATGGATTATGCTAATTTCCTTTCCTATTTTGTAAACATTGGTCATTAGTTGGAGGTACTGTAAACACAAAGTTCCTTTTATAACATATCACTGTGATTGGTGCTGAGGGTGACCTGAGGTTTTCTCCAACTATTGAATTAATATCTAAATGCTTTGAAAACAATATAACCATCCTATGTAACCTGCAGCTATCTTGAAGGTCAAAAAACAAATGAAGCAAAAGAAACTTAAACTAATTTCTACTTTTCCTGTGTGAATAATAAAAGAATATTAGCAAAAGAGAGACTTTTTAAATAGATTTGTCAGCTAGAGGTCCACCTAATTGCTCCTTCTGTTTGTTCTTGACTTTTGTATTCTAAAAGAGAGGCAGTCCTCAGACTAGAGGTGCAGTTCTGAACAGGATGTAGCTCTTCCCTGAAATATATGTCTGATTAAGGAGTGAATAGTGTATCTAATATAGAATGTACCTAACAACAACAATAATAATGACATTGATGATAGTGTATCTAATAGAGGGGCAATTTGTGGCTCAGTGGATCGAGCACTGGGCCTGGAATCAGGAAGACTTGAGTTCAAATCCAGCCTCAGACACTTTCTAGCTGTGTGACCTTGGGCAAATCACCTAATCGCCTGACAAAATGGAGAAGGAAATATCAAACTACTCCAGTATCTTTGCCAAGAAAACCTCAAATGGGGTCATAAAGGATCACACATGTTTGAAACCACTGAAAAGTGTATCTAGTAAACAACAGTTATCAAAGTAAGAGGAGTTATCTTTGACTTTCCCCACATGTTCATATTCAAAACATACCAGTTTTTACTTCATAGGATAATAGTATCTAGAATTGGAGGAGTCCTTTGGAGATTGTGGGCACTGATATGATTTTATAGTTGAGGAACTGAGGCCAAGAGACATTAAAAATGTCTTGCCCAAGTTCTCAAACATAGTAAAGTCGAAAGCTAGGATTTAAGTTCACACTAGCTCCCTTCCAGCAAATTTAATGCTCTTTCCCCTGTATTGTGTTTCTTTTTTTTTCCTTAACTCTCTCCCTTTCTTTCCATTCCCTCAGTCATTACCTTTTAAGTCATTATTTCATGCCTGGGCTATTATAACAGCCTCCTAATAGATGTATCTGCCTGCTGCCTCTTCCTATTTCAATGAATTTGAAATACTATCTCTAAACCAATCTTTTTAAAACACTACCTTCATGGAGAACATGTGGGAAAATTGGAACACTAATGCATTGTTGGTAGAGTTGTGAACTGATCCAACCATTCTGGAGAGCAATTTGGAACTATGCCCATAGGTACAAAAATATTTATAGCAGTTCTTTTTGTGGTGGCAAAGAATTGGAAATCAAGTTGGATGCCCATCAATTGGGGAATGACTAAGCAAGTTGTAGTATATGAATGTAATGGAATACTATTGTGCTATAAGAAATGAGGAACAGACAGACTTCAAAATAACCTGGAGAGACTTATATAAACTGATGCTGAGTGAAGGGAGCAGAACCAGGAGAACACCGTACACAATTTACAGACACATTGTATCTGTGATGACTGACTTTGATAGACTGGGCTCCCCTCAGCAATGCAAGGTTATAAGACAACTCCAAAGGACTCATGATGGAAAAGGCTATCCAAATCCAGAAAAAGAATTACAGAGTCTGAATGCAGATTGAAGCAAACTGCTTATTCTCTCTCTCTTTTTTTCATTTCATTTTGTCCATTCTTTCTCATTATTCAATCCATTGGTTATAATTCTTTTTTACAACTTGACTAATATTTAACATGAAGGTATATGTAGAATCTATATCAGATTGCATGGTGCCATGGGGGAGAAGAGGGGGAAGAAAAATTTGGAACTCAGAAATTTGGGGAACTGAATGCTGTAAACTAATAGTAAATAAATTTATTTAAAAGCCACTACTTTCATCCTGCTTGAAAAATTTCAATGGCTCCTCATAGTTTGCTGGACAATATTTAAATTTCTTAGCCTGGCATTTAAGGCTTTCTGCATACTTAAATATAGGTGTACCTATAGCAGAGGTATGTGCTAAGTGGTGTTAAGCAGATAGAGTGCTGGGCCTGGAGTCACATAGCTGGTAAATATCTGAGGCCAGATTTGAACTCAGATCTTCCTGACTTTCAACCTGGAGCTCTATCCACTTTGCCAGCTAGCTTTGGATTCCCAATGCTTAGCTTAGTACCCAATACATGGAAGGCACTTAATAAATGCTTGTTGACTTAACCTCTCTGAATTTCAATTCACTCACAAGCAATCTCTGACTCTTTAATCTTTAATCCTACCCATGCCTCAAAGCCCATCTTAGGTCCTGCCTCTTTTCTAAATTCTTCTCTGATCACTCTAACTGTAAACAATTTCCCCCTTTTCCAAAATTCTTGCACCACTTACTGTCTGTACTAATTCTTTGGCACTTATTCAATATTTTCTTGTCTTGTTAGTTACCTTTATATAATTCTTACTTTAAAAATATTCTGAACTTAACAAATAAAATGGGCATTTCCATATACATACTGAAACATAAAAAAGGATTATGCATATATATGATATATGACATACTTATATCAGAAATACAATTAAGCTCCCCCAATTAAATATAAACTCCCTTTAGGGCAGGGAGAATATTTCATTTTTGTCTTTGTATTCTTAGCACCAAACATAGGGACTGGCATATAGTAGGCACTTAATAAATGCTTGTTGAATTGAACATAATTTCATTGCTTGTTACAAATCTATTTTAATTTTCTAAAATGAAAAGTCATATATCCAAGTTCTGCATCCATGTAAGGAAGCCATGTAACTTTCCTGAGCTTGAATTTTCTCACCCATAAGATGAGAGAGAATTTACTAGGTGCTGTCTAAAGTCCCTTCCAGTTCTAAAAGCCTATGATTCTTTTTATTTATTTCTTTGATAGAGTTATGGTCTCATTGATGTAGACATTTAGCCACAGATAACAGACTCATCCCTCACCTTTTCATCCTGGCAATGCTTGTTCACATTTTTCCATGAATCCTATAAAGATACTTACCCCAAAGAAGAATGGAAATCCCTTGAGGGCAGACACCATTTTATTTTTGTGTTTGGATTCTGTGGAGGAGCAACATCTACTGTGTCCCTACCATATAGGCTGGGCTAGTTTTCCCCGCCAAAGGCAAGAAAACCATCCCTGATATTTGTTTGGTCCAGAGGACTGGAGTTTGAACCTTTGACAAAGCTTCATGATCACCAAGGCTTTTATAAAAATCTCAGCCTTATAGTTGGGGTCCTTCAGACTTGAAAGATGTTCCACTTACCTTTGAGTCCACTGACCCTTCTGACTAAACCCATTTTCACTGGAAATGTATGATATGAGTAAAATCACTTAATCTCTCTGGATCTCAGTTTCTTTACTTCTAAAAGGAAGACATTGACCTGCATGATTTCTAAGTACCCTCCAAAATCTCAATCTATGCTAATGGGATGCCATAGTTCTATTTGATCACTTGAGAAATGTGAGGTTATGACAGAGTTTTCTTCTCACTTTTAATGGAGGTGAAGGTGTTTGAATCTATTTGAACCAGTGCCATATCCTTGCTAAACATTCTTTCCATGCCACTATCAAGTAAACTTCATTTGGTTGAGTGTTAGATAGTCTATGAGTATCTTATTTTGTTCTAATCTCACATCTGAGGTACTGAGCCAGTCTGAATCAGTCCTGGCCCAGAACATATCCCCAGAGCCTCACAGAGTTGTTGGCACATAGTGGGTCCTTAATAAATGTGGAATTACATGTTTTACCTCTCCAACCACATTATATTATCTTTAGAGACACAGATCATATTTCATACCTCTTTGTGGTCTGCATAGCAACCAATTCCTTATACATAATAGATGCTTGTTTAGAAAAAGGAGAGGGTGGGTGGCTAGGTGGCGCGGTGAGTAGAGTGTTGGCCCTGGAGTCAGAAGGACCTGAGTTCGGATCTGGCCTCAGACACTTAATGCACATACAAAAAAAAAAACAAAAACCTAGCCGTGTGACCTTGGGCAAGTTACTTAACCCCAATTGCCCTCCAAAACAAACAAACAACAAAAACAAAAAAGATAAAGGAGAGGGTTTGGAGGAAATCTTATCAACTGAACAGGAATCTAGTATGGGGATGGAACTAGACAGAATGAAAAAAAATCCAGGGTTATAATCATTGGGAAGGTAAGTAAACACTGTAGATGGAAGAGTTAGAGGGGGAAATTGATAGGAGTGGGGGAGTCTGAGCCAAATTACATCAGATGTCCCAAAGCTTGGAAGGAATCTTTGGTAGCTGGTGGGAATAGCACTAAATATAATCAAAATACATGGATTTTTGTTTTAATTCTGATTGTTGCTGCTATTCTGGGCAAATTATTTGATCTAGTCATTTATGTAAATGTTGAACAAACATTGAGTGAGTACCTATTATGTGCATGGCAATATTATAAGTCTCTGGAAATATAAGTAAAAAGTAAAATAGTCCATTCCCTCAAAAAACTTACATTCTAAAGGCATGTGAATTCAAACATATAATATATAGTTGTAATGAACATTCTAATGGCTTATATATAGTCCTCCAAAGTAAAATTTACATATGCTTTAAGATAAGAATTGATTAATAGTGTTCTGATGATATCATTCATAAAAATAGAAATAGTTATACCAGTTTTCTCCCTCCATAGTTACAGAGAGGAGAAAAAAACCCTTTCATCCTTTCTGGTATATGAATGGGGAGGAGGGGATATCATCCAGGTATAAACCTGTCCGTATGAAAATCTGGCTTTAGACTGAGTTTTCCATCTATGAAAAAAGGATTCTTTGAGGTTTTAATACCTAATCACAGGAAGACTTGTAATAACTAGATAGAATTTTATATTGTGAACTCCCAGAAGGGACTACTTCTGTTTGACTTTGTAGCTTCACATCTATGTACAATTTCTGGCATATACTAGACCCTTAATAAACACTGGCTGAATTGAGTCACATTTGAATTTTTACCTAAATGGCCAGCCACATAATAATTAGAATCTTGCCCATAATAAATTATTTCTCTGAATGTAAGCACTCTATTATAGATATTTACATTTCATTTTACATGAGAATTTTGAGCCATGTTTTAGATACCTGAACTGCTATGTTCAACCATAGAGAAATAGATGACTATAGTCCATGAAAGAATTATAGAACAGAAAGGTACAAAAACAACAGATAAAATAAGCTTTGAAAGACAAATTAAAAGTGTATTATTTTTTATTTCAAGCAAAGGGAGGAAACTATTTTTTCTCTAAATGTTCTGAAGTGACTTTAAAAACAATTTATGCTGCCTTGGGTAATTCCTCCAAATCACACAATTCATTTATCTGTTTTGACTGCAAATAAAAGAATGCCTGCCACTGGAATAATCTATTTCTCCGGTAGCATATGGCTCCTTTGCAAACTTCTGAACCAGCTGTGTTTATATCTTCAAAGACACTATGGAATTTGTCAAATGGTGTATTGGAGGACTAGTGGAGGTTCCTTATCTTCAGGGATTATGTTTTCTGGCTTGCATCTTGGTTTCCAGGAATTTATCCATTTTATAAGAAAATCCAAAATGTTCCTCATTAGTCTCTCAGAAATAATTTTGTAGCAGGAGCTAGGTACTTATTAGGCAACAAAGATTTTCTGAATGAAAAAAGTCAGAAAGAAAATCAACTGTATCTGGCTGTCCAAATCACCATTCAAAACAAGCTAGATATCCTGCTTTCCTTGGAGAGGGAGGGAGGGAGAGAGAGAGAGAGAGAGAGAGAGAGAGAGAGAGAGAGAGAGAGAGAGAGAGAGAGAGAGGAAAACATAGATTTCCTGAAAATACTTAAAAAGTTGAGTTATGCAAACATGACAAAATTCAGAATGGAAGACCGACTATGGAAAAGCTTCTCAAGTGAGACTATACAGTCAATTTAAAGACACCTTAACAAGGTTCAAAAATGTACTTGGTAGCCACTGATCTTTGCATTTATTCTGCCAAGGGGAGACCCCAGGGGAATAGGATAATGCATCTCATGTGCCAATTCCTGAATAATTAAATAAAAAATGTCTGTAATAGGCATGGGTGTACACACGAGACAAATAAATGATAGATAAGATCTATCATTCATTTCTTCAACATTCGATGCAGTAGTTAGGTGTCACATATGTTCAATTTTCATCTGACCAGTTGGATACAGGCTATGTATTATGCTGACAAAGGCAGAGTTCAAAATTCCCAAAGGAGTAAGAAAAACATACCCTATAGAACTTCATTTGGGGGGTGGGGAGGAAAGTTACTGAAAAGACCTGATGCTTATTTAAATTTTGAAAAGAATTTTACATGCATTGTCTCACTTGTGACACAAATGAAAAAGTAGGCCATAGCTATTTATAATCCCCATTTTATAGATTAGGAAACTGAGGCCTAGAGAGGTTAACTGACTTGCCCAGAGTCATACAACTTAGATGTCAGAAGTGGGAATCTGAATCCAGGTCCTGAAACATTAGTATTACATCATGCTACCATTTAGAAAAGTTTAATAAAGTGTTATAATTTTGATGGAGTTTATTTTCCCCATACAGATTTTTCAAGGAATCTGTTCTCTTTTTTTAACATAAGTTTTTGTTGATATCTTCTGTTTCTTACATCATCATAGTTATCCCTAGTATCCCTTTGCTCTCCCTCCCAGAGAGCCACCTCATATAACAAATAGTATTTTTTTAAGCAATTGGGGTTAAGTAACTTGCTCAAGGTTACATGGCTAGTTATTTATGTGTGGGTGGTAATTTTCTGAGGCTAGAACCAATCCCAGGTCCTCCCAACTCCAGGCTGGCACTCTTACTCACTGCACCACCTAGCCAGCCCTTAACAAATAGTATTTTAAGAGAGGAAAAAAATTCAACACAAGTGAATCAATACATTGAAAAAGTCCCCTAACCTGTGCAATGTAAAGCATTTGTGAACCTCCCACCTTCGAGGGGAGGATTGGGAACGTCCTCTCATTTCTCTTCATCAAGTCCTACTGGATTTTTTATGATCATTACATTTTCTTTTGATGTTTTAGTGTATAGTTCTTTCCATTTATAATGTTGGAATCACTGTGTATTTTGTTTTCTTGGCTCTGATTACTTCACTCTGCATTACCATTTGCACCCCTAGTCCAGTCCCATCAGTATTATTCAGTTTGATATGATTCTATACAGGTAGTGATTATACATTCTGTATATTAGGCCCCAGAGCTGTGAACTGCAG
Organism: Gymnobelideus leadbeateri; assembly: GCA_011680675.1. NCBI lineage: Eukaryota > Metazoa > Chordata > Mammalia > Diprotodontia > Petauridae > Gymnobelideus > Gymnobelideus leadbeateri. The sequence continues at coordinate 93,413 of WOXC01010444.1, forward strand.
ATTGTAAGTTCACTTGCTTAATCATAGATAGCAAATGAGAGGCCCTCCCCCACTTTTTTTTCTTTGCTATGGTGACCAAGCCCAGCATGGCAGAGGGGTCTCAATTATGGAAAGCTCTCCAACTTATTTTTGTACCTCCAGATCACTCTCTCCTGTCCAAAGCAAGCAGGTGACCATTATGACCACTTAGTCAGTGGATTGGCTCTATGTTTGACCCAGCCCAAGACCTCCCTGCTGACATACCATTTCTAGCTGATAAATCATTTTTGACCCTCAAGAACAAAGTTTATCAACAAATGAGATTCTATATTTTCCCATGCCTCTTTTGCATATTTGGGTTTCAAAGCCTATGAAAACAAGGTCCTCAGGACCAGGGGCATCTCAGATAATGAGAAAGATCTGAGATTCACTTCACTGGAGGAGGACCACGGGCCCTTTAATAAAGTGCCATTGGCTCAGAGTTCTGCTTCAGTCTCTTTTATTGTAGGTTGGGCAATTTTAAACTCCACATCATTTAATTCAATTCAATAAACATTTATAATCACCTACTATGTGCCAGGAATTTTGTTAAGCACTGAAGACAGGAAAAAAGAGGCAGAAGACAGTCCTAGCTATCAAGGAGCTTACAATATGATAGAGGCCAGGAAAGAAAAGCATGCAAACAAATTTATATAAAGGAAGTGACATAAAGAACAAATAGGAAATAATTAAGAGAGGGAGGGAATGTACTGGAATTAAGAGGAGTTGCAGAAGATTTCCTGTAAAAGGTGGGATTTTAGTTGAGACTTAAAAGGAAGCCAGGGAGGTCAGTAGTAAGAGTGGAGGAAGGAGAGTGTTTCACACATGGGAAACAGCCAGAGAGAGTACCAGGAGCTAAGAGATATAGTGTCTTGTTTGTGGAACAACCAAGAGGCCAGTGTCACTAGATCAAAGAGTATGTGTTGGGGAGTAAGGTGTAAGAAGATTGGAAAGGTGTGTGTGTGTGGGGGGCTAGATTATGAAAGGCTTTGAATACCAGACAGAGCATTTTGTATTTGTTCTTGGGACAATAGGGAGTCAGTCACTGGAGTTTATTGAGCAGGGGTGTGACATGATCAGACTTGCATTTTAGGAAAATCACTTTAGAAGTTGAATGGAGAATGGATTGGAGTGGGGAGAGACTTGAAGCAGGCAGACTCACTAGTGGGCTATTGCGGTAATTAAGGTGTGACAAGATGAGGGTCTTCACTAGAGTGGAGTGGTGGCCCTGTCAGAGGAGAGAAGGAGATGTATTCAGGAGATGTTACCAAGGTGAAATCAACAAGCCTTGGCAATAGGTTGGTATGGGGGGAGGGGTGAGAGATAGTGAGGACCCAGGTTGTGAGTCTGAGGGACTGGGAGAATGGAGTTGCCTTCTATAGTAATAGGGAAGGTGGGGGGGGGGGTCAGGGAAGGGTTAGGGGAAAAGATAATGAGTTCTGTTTTAGATATATTGAGTTTAAGATGTCTACCGGACATCCAGTTCAAGATGCCTGAAAGGTAGTTGGAGATGCAGGACTGGAGGTCAGCAGAGATTGGAGCAAGAAAGGTAGATTATATTGTTTCCTTGGTTCTGCTTGCTTCATTCTACATCAGTTCATATAGATCTTTTCCTGCTTCTCTGTATTCATGACATAGATAATTTCTTACAGCATATTGTATTCCATTATGTTCTTGTACAACAATTTGTTTAACCATTCCTCAAACTGATAGGTGTGTATTTTGTTTCCAATTCTTAGTGTCAACACAAATATTTTAGAGTATATATGGGGACTTCTTTCCTTCCTTCCTTCCTTCCTTCCTTCCTTCCTTCCTTCCTTCCGTCCTTCTTTCTTCCTTTTTTTTAAACTTTGTCCTTATCAGTGGCTTCTTTGGGGTATAAGCCTAGTAATGGAAACTCTGATTCAAAGAAATGTATATTTTAGTCACTTTATTTGCCTAATTCCAATTGTTTTCCAAAATGGTTGTACTACTTTACAACCCCACCAACAATGTATTGTCACTCCACAACCTATCATTACATAACCCCCCCCCCCAACACTAAACACTGTCATTTTGGGGGTCATTTTTTTTTTTACCAGTTTGTAGGACATGAGGTAAAACCTAAATGTCATTTTGATTTGTATGTCTCTTATTTTAGTCTTAAGACTAAAAATAGATTTTAAAATGCAGCACATGCTCTCAGAGAAGGGAAGGGAATAGGTATTTATATAGTCCTTACTATGTGCCAAGCACTGTGCTATGCTTTATAAATACCTCTTTTGAGATAACAACTATCTGAACTTTTACTTGAACTAATGAGTTGAATTCCAAAACATCTTAGAGCTCTAGGGTTAGCCCTGAGGGTTTGAAGGCTACATAGCTCATAAGCCACTCCATGAGTTCATTTCCTACAATGATTTACAGTTGATATCTATTAGTCAGTCAGGCTGAATCAAGTTTCAGAAAGAGGTATTTAGAAAGAGTGATATAAACCTATATCAAATTGAGGGTGGAACAGGAGAGAGAGGGATGGAGAGAATTTAGAACTCAAAAAATTTTTAAAAACTGATGTTGAAAATTGTTTTATACATATATGTGTATCTATGTGTGTGTGTGTGTGTGTATATATATATACATATATATATATATACATATGTACATATATACTCTAGATAGATAAAGAAAAACTGGTACAAAAATCCCTCCAAAAGTCTGTGATACACTCTTTCATCATTAAATACAGAATCTAGGGCAAAGTGAGCTTACCCTTCGAAAGCACATATGGTGAAGGGGTAACTCAGATGGGGGTCATTTTTTTATATATTTATATATTTTATATATTGTATATATTGTTCTTCAGTTCTGGTCACTTTGTATCGGTTACTGATGTCCATAAGATCTTCTGCTAGGTATGATTCAGGTTTTTTTCCTTGGCTCTTTGTAGAACCTTGAATCTGTGTCCAGTCTATCCTTGGCTTTCAATAAAGACACTGCCATCAGCTGCTAGGTGATGCTGATGGGAACAAGGGGAATCCCAAATTCCCCAGTTCCTTTGAAGCTTACCAGGTCTTCCATCCAAAGAAGGGAGTAAGGAAGAGACCAAGGCCAAAGATGAGGTGATTTTCACTTCTCTAGAAACTCCTCAGGGGAACCTCTCTCTCTTTTCTGATGCCAAAGTGCCTGTACCTCCTAATCCAATCAGCTCAGTTTTATGCAGACTTCTAGAGAGCATGATCATGTCCCTCACCTAATCAGACCAGACTCCAGTCATACTTAGGGAGCTGTCTGGGTCCTGTTTTTACATATTGAACAATTTAGATGTGCCATCTAAGAAATGTATTGGTATTACATTAGGTATTATGATTTGGGCCTTGTCCTTACATGCAAATTGTTTGTAAGTTATATAGTCTTCTCTGTTGTCTGGGAAATCTGATTAAAAGTGCATAGAGGGTCTAGTTCAGGACCATCATTTTGCAGATGAGGAAACTGAGGCCTAGAGGAGAGAAATAAACTGCCTATAGTAACACAGAGAGTGAGTGACAAATCTGAGATTCAAATTCAGAACTTCTGCTTTCAAATGCAGTGTTCTTTCTACTATATTGTGCTGATAGTTTAATTTAATTTAATTCTCTTCCTTCTCCTACCTTCCATTCCCTTGCTTGAGAAAGCAAGAAAAACAAAACTCCTGTTACAAACATGTCTGGTCAAGAAAAACAAATGTTCACATTGACCTCAAATAGATAAATATAGATAAATATATGTATATGTATATGTGTGTATATGTATACACATACACATACATACATATATGTTTCAATCTGCTCTGAAGTCATCACCTCTCTATCAGGAGACTAGGTAGCATGTTTCATCTTTAGTCCTCTGGACCTGTGGTTGGCTATTGTGTTGACTGGAGTTATTATATCTTTCAAAGTTTGTCTTTTATTATATTGCTATTATTATATATATTGTTCTTCAGTTCTGATCACTTTGTATCGGTTAATATAAGGCTTCTCATATTTCTCTGAGTACATTCTCATCATCATTTCTTATAGTGCAATAGTATTCCATTACCATAACTTGTTCAGCCATTCCCCAATTGATAGTTACCTCCTCAGTTTCTAATTTTTTGCTACCACAAAAGACTACCGCAAAAAAAATATAAATATTTTTGTACATATGAATCTTTTCCCTCTTTCTTTTATTTCTTTGGGATATAGTAGATCTTTCATTTTTGATGTCAGACTTGCTGTGCAGCAAATATGGATTTACATTAATCCCCCCCAACAAAAGAAAACCCACCCCAACTGCCTCCACCAACCTATCCTTACACAAAAGGAAAGCCTCTATATTAGAGGTTCTTCTTCTTTTTTTTTGTTAGTATTTATATATAGTTGAAACATTTAATCTTAAGACCTTGAATTTCAGATCCATTTCTTTCCTCCCTTGTCACCCATTCCCTCTGGGGAGATAAGTAATTCAGTATATGTTGTATATGTCTAGCTATGCAGAACATTATCATAGTAGATATATTGTACAAGGCTGCTTATAATTCCCTCCCCCTCATCCCACCCCCCACCTGGTCCATTCCCCACTTGATCCTGTCCCTCTTCCATAGTGGGTACCTCCAACCTCCCCTCCCCCCAAGGATGCCCTCCTATCCATCATCCCTCCTCTCATCCCCCTTCCCCCCATTCTGCTGTAGGTTGAGATGTCCCACCTAGTATGTATGTCATTCTCTCCCTGAACCAAATTCAATGAGAATGTGGTTTTGTCTTTTTGCCTTCCTATTTTTCCCCTCCCCTGCAACCACTTCCCCCTGCTTCCTCTACATGAGATAGTTTACCCCACCCTGTCTCTCCCCATCTCCTCCTGCCACTTTCCTCTCTCACCTCACAACTTCACCCCTTGAGTATCCTCCCTTCCCAACAAATTCAACCTATGCCCTCTATCCATATATAACTGTAACCATATACACACACATTCACATATGTATTCACATGACCATACACCCTTCTTCCATTATTTTCATAGTGAGAAAGATTTCCTCAGTCACAGTTATTGCTTTTCCATATAGGAATGTAAATAGTTCAACTTTGATAAGTTCCTTTTGATTTCTTTTCCCTGATTACCTTCTCAGGCATCTCTTGCTTCTTGTGTCTGGATGTCAAATTTTCTATTCAATTCTTGTTTTTTCCTCAAGAATGCTTGAAAGTCCTCTATTCCACTGAATGACCATATTTTCCCCTGAAACAAAATACTCAGTTTTGCTGGGTAGGTGACCCTAGGGTTCATTCCCAGCTCTTTTGCCCTCTGGAATATCGTATTCCATGCCCTTTGATCTCTCAGTGTAGAAGCTGCCAGGTCCTGCTCTATTCTGATTGTGTTTCCACAATATTGAAATTGTTTCTTCCTTGTTGCTTGTAATATTTTCTCATTGATCTGGGGATTCTGGAACCTGGCTATAATATTCCTGGGAGTTTTCTTTTTGGGGTCTTTTTCAGGAGGTGATCTGTGGATTCTTTCAACCTCTATTTTGCCCTCTGGATCTAAAACATCAGGGCAGTTTTCCTTGAGAATTTCTTGAAGGGTGATTTCTAGGTTCTTTCCTTGATCATGGCTTTCAGGTAGTCCAATAATTTTTAAATTGTCTCTCCTGGATCTATTTTCCAGGTCAGTGGTTTTTCCCATGAGATATTTCACATTGCCTTCTAATCTTTCATTTGTTTGGATCTGCTTAACAGCATCTTGATTTCTCATAAAGTCATTAGCTTCCATTTGCTCCAGTCTAACTCTGAAGGAATGAATCTCCTCAGTGAACTTTTGAGATTCTTTTTCCATCTGGCAAATTCGACTTTTTAAGGCATTCTTCTCCTCATTGCCCTTTTGGGCCTCCTTTGCCATTTGAGTTAGTCTATTTTTTAAGGTGTTGTTTTCCTCAGTCAGGCTGTTGACCCTCATTTCATACTTTTCCTGCATCCTTCTCATTTCTCTTTCTAATTTTTCCTCCACTTCTCTTATTTGATTTTTAAAGTCGTTCTTAAGGTCCTCTATGGCCTGCAACCCACTCATGTTTTCCCCTGGGGCTTTTGGAGCAGGACTTCTGACCTCACAGTCCTATTCCTGCTCCATGCTTCCACCCTCCTTGCCCCCAAAGTAGGAGTCTAGGGTTGCATTTTTCTGTTTAATTTGTTTCCTTTGCCTTGGCATGTTGCCAGTTAATTACTTGACTTTTGGGCTTGTTGCCACACTATGGCTTTTTGCAGCCAGATAGGGGAATTTTTGTCACAAATGTGTGGGGGAGAAACTTCCATTTCCAGCAAGCTGGAAACCCACCCATGATCTCCACCCCAGATCACAATCCAGATCCAGGAAGGTTAAAGCAAGATCAATTACCCCCCCAAGACTGATCGCTGGATCTCCCTACAGTTGCAGGCCAGCAGCTGGAGCTGCCTCTGAAAACTACAAAATGGCATGTCTCCTCAGCAGCTTCTAGCCCTCAGGGGAGGAAGCCGACGCGTTCCCCAAATACTGGTCCCTAAGTCCATAGGGCACTAACCTCTCACTTTGTCCTAGGCATGTCTATGTTGATAATTCTGGAATTGCCACAGCTGCTGGTGTTGTGGGGTCCCTCCAGCTGGCTGCTGGCCCTGCTGCCCTGGGGCTAAAACCACAACTCAGGCAGACCAGACCTGTGCTCGGCTCCCCGTGCGCTGCTGGCTCCTGGACCACTGTGCTGGTCCTTCCTGCAGGGCTGCTGGGCTGTCCTCAGTGGGAGGTTAGCTTCTCTGTGACATTCTGTGGGTGCTGGGGCTCCAGAAGTTGTTCAGAGTCCCCTTTTACATAGTTTGGAGGAAATCTGGGGGCAGAGTGGCTTGGACGCACTGTTTCTACTCCGCCATTTTTATATTAGAGGTTCTTAACCTGGGATCTATCGACCCACAAAAGGATTGTGGATAGATTTGTGGGGACCTATGAGCTTGGATGGAAAAAATGTAACATCTTTATTTCTGTAAAATTGGCTTCCTTTAACTTCCTTTGCATTTTAGTTTATACATTTAGTATTTAGTTTATGCAACTTGTATTTAGTTTATGCAATTATTCTGGGAATGGGTACATAGGCTTCATCACACTGTCAAAGCAGTCTGACTTTACTGTTTTCTTAGGCACACAAAAGTTTAAGAGTCTCTTCTCTAGAGGTATTTGATAGTCCTGTCTCTTAACCACTCTACTGCATTTTGAAGTAAATTTATACTACATGTTCAAATATTTTATTTGTGTATTGGAAGACTTAAAACAGAGTCATTTTATCTGACTTCCTGAAATGTTTATTTCATTCAATTTATTAAATAAACATTGATTTGACATCTGCCACAACCAAGGTAGTTGGTTTGGACTGGCACTAATTGGGGAGCCAAGGTGGGGAGATGTTGAGGTAATTCTCAACTCAGATGTGGCAATGAACACTGTACTCCCTTCAGCAGGGAAAGAACAGCAACACATGCACTCATGTCTTTTTTTCACTTTTATTCAGCAGTTCAACAAGGAGACACACTACTACAGTCCTGCCTGGTCATAATTAGGGTGATACATGGCTGCCTCTGACTTCCTTATCGTTACTTATCCAGCTCTCCCCAGAAAGCACATCTTTTGAGCCTACACCAACCATTGCAAAGTGTGAAGCATCTGTGGGCAAAGCAGAGCTTGGTCTCTGTGGTTTTATACCTGAGGGGCCTTGCTTCTGAGATGTTATCTTTACCCCTCTGTTTTAAGGTCTATGCTTGCGGCATTTGGGCAACAAAATTGGTTGAGAGGGTAAAAATGGGCTTGGCTGGGCTTGTGGTAAGTGTTGCAAGCTATCATACAGAACACACATATGGGGCCTGTACTTACATGATTTTGCAGGTGTTCATTATAACATATATGCACATAACTCTGTAGGGTAGGAGGCCTTGTCGGGTAGTGCACTTTACAAAATTCAGTAACAAGCTGCTAGTAAAAATATGTCACTGTACATGCACACACACAACATTTATGTTCCAGTCCTGGCCTGTGTATGTATTTCTATCTGTCTGTCAATCTGTCTGTCTCTTTATCTGTCTGTCTATCTGTCATCTACCTATCCACATGTATGTTTGCTCTATTTTAAACAAACAGTTCTGTCCTTATTTATGATCTGCTGTACAAAGATATTGCTCTTATAGTTACATTATTTATTTGATCTGAGCTCAAAGCTAACTTTACATTCACTCATCTGTGCTGATCCCCTCACCCCTTCCACCAATTCAGCACCATACTAGATGCTGTTTAGGACATAGAGATGAATAAAATACTGTCCTTGCTTTTAAGAAGTTTAAAATATTCTAGTGGGGGAGATAAGACAAGTACACAAATAACTACAATACAAAACTACAAATTAGAAAAAGTGATAAGAGATACATAAGTATTTGCCTATATCTTTGCTGACACAACACAAAATAAAACAGAAAACTGAAAAGAATTTAATGATTTTTCCCCCAAGTTTCACATCCAACCTGGGTACTTTAGACTTGAATATCAATGTCTAGATCTCTGGAGAAGGGAATTCCATGACTCCAACTAGCCAACCATTTCTAGTTGCTTCATGCATCTAGATGAGATAGCATTGGAATGTCTTTTTTTAAATAAAATTTTACTTTTACTTTGAGAATGAAAAACAAAACAAAACTCCTATTATAAAGATATATAGTCATGCAAAATAAATTTCCATGTTGGTCATGTCCAAGTGTAAAGCCATCACAAGCAGCTCTCCTGAGGAATGCTGCTGTTAATAACTTTATGTATCTAATCACATAGTGTAGTGAACTCTTCTGTTTATTTGGCAATAAACTAAAGCAAAACATTTGAGAAACTAAAGCACAACATTCACAAGAACATAACATAACAACTTATTACTAAGGTGGCCACATAGTCTTAAACAAAACATATCATTCAATAAGTCACAATCTCTTCGATCAATATAGAGTAACCCAATCAAGTCTTCTTTCATCTTGATTGAAGGCTGGCTTCCAATCATCCTTAAGCCAATCAACCTTAAAGGGTAGTGGAAAGTACAAAGGCCATTCAACCCTAGGTCATAGCAAGTTATAATATCATCAGTCAGCACTGAGTACCCAAGTTAAGTCTCCTTTCATCTTAACTCTTCCATCTAACTGACTTCCAAATCCCATGGCTCCTCTTCCACACCACCAACTCTTGCCTGGATTCCCCTAACTGTTGCCTGTATTCACAGGTAGGCAGCTCTCTGCTCCTGTTCTATATCAAAGTTCATGGAGACTGCTCCACCCCAAGCTCTTCAAAGTTTCTGTCTCTAGGAAAACAAAGCTCAACAGGGTTACAACAATATTTACACACATTGCCAGTACTATCATTTCAATTCACTTTCTGTCCGATAAATCAACACAGAACAACAGAGTGCCAACATGACAAACATTCTCTCTCTTAGCTCTGCTCAGTCTCAGCTTGTGCTCAAACTTTTGTCTGTTCTGCTCCTTCCTGTTCTGCTCTTTTGGCAAGCTCCTCCTACTGTGGGCTCCTTGTGATGACGTTAGGCCTGTTAAGGGCAAGAAAGGTCTTCAAACTCCCTTTGATCTAGTAAGGGCAACACAAATGTTCACTGTTTCCAAAAAAGATTTGACACAATCAAAGGCGAGGCTCAAAGGCACTTGAATAGCTGAAACAAGGAGCAAAGTACTACTTTGTGTGCCATTATAACAAGAAAAAAAAAGTCTAAATCTGCACCTGAGTCTATCACTTCTCTGTCTGGGGGTGGGTAACATGTTTCATCAGTAGTCCTCTGGAATCATGCTGTTGATTAGAGTTCCTAAATCTTTCAAAGTTGTTTTTCTTTGCAATGTTGTTGTCACCATCAGTATCAATCATTCTTCTGCTTCTTGTTCACCTCACCTCACATCAGTTCATATAGGTCTTTCCAAGTTTCTCTAAAACCATCCTATTAATAATTTTAAAAAATACTTTTTATTTTATTTTTTGGAGGGGGGAAGACAAGGCAATCAGGGTTAAGTGACTTGCCCAAGGTCACACAGCTAGTGTCAAGTGTCTGAGGTCACATTTGAACTCAGGTCCTCTTGACTCCAGGGCAGGTGCTCTATTCACTGTGCCACCTAGCTACCCCCTCCACCATTCATCCTTTCTTAAAGCACAATAGTTTACCATCACATTTATAAATCACAATTTGTTGAGCCATTCCCCAGTTGGTGACCACTATAAACCACCCCCTCCCCGGGTTCCAGTTCTTTGCCACAACTAAAGATCTACCATAAAATATTTTTGTACGTAGTATTTGTATTGCTTAGGACTATTCCATTTTTTTTAAAGCAATTGGGGTTAAGTAACTTGCTCAAGGTTACTCGGCTAGTCATTATTTATGCGTGGGTGCTCATTTTCTGAGGCCGGATCTGATCTCAGGTCATCCCAACTCCGAGGCCGGCGCTCTTACTCACTGCGCCACCTAGCCGCCCCTTTAGGGCAATCGGGGTTAAGTAACTTGCCCAAGGTTACATGGCTAGGTTTTTGTTTGTGTGGATTAAGTGTCTGAGGCCGGCTCCAAACTCAGGTCCTTCCAACTCCAGGGCCGGTGCTCTATTCACTGCGCCACCTAGCCTCCCCTTATTCCATTTTTTTTTTTATCTACCCCCCTGAAAGCCATCCCGTCTGCAGAAAGAGGGGGCTGTATTTGGATAAGGAGATGAGAATAAACCAAAAATTTAGATCTGGTGGTGTCCCAGTTATTTACATATTATTGAATCTAAGTGACTGAAACAAGGGTGGGGAAGGGGAAGAGGAAGGAGAAATAGTTGCTAGGGCAAGGATTCAGGGGTTGGTATTCACTTAGGAGGCAAAAAGCCAGATGTGCTGGAGAACTGGGTGTCTTGCTCAACTTGTTTCTTCAAAGCTTCATTTATAGCAACTTTTGGCACTCCTCTCTTCCTTTCCACCTCCTGTTAACATACCAATTTTGGGAGGAATAGGATTCACTCAACACCTCTTAACTTAATGATGTTGATCATCCAGAAGGTTCATGAAGTTCCTATATCTAGCCAAAAACATGCCTCTCTGCAACAACCACACATTGCTCCTAGTTCTGTCCTATGATATTATTATGTAAGGTAGAAGACAGATTCTTTTCCATAAAAGAATCCTTCAAGCACTTAAGGATATTTGCCAAATCTCCTCCAAGTCCCCTCTTCTCTGAAGTAAATGTTTGCAGTTCCTTTAACTAACATCCTCCTATGTCATGGTTCCAGATCTTTCACCCTCCTCTGGACACATTCTACCTTGTCCTTCCTAAAATGGGGTGAGAAGAGCTGGATTCAACACTGAAGAAGTGGTCTGATTAGGGCAGAGCAAAGTGCTACTCTCACCTCCCTCTTTCTAGATACCGTGCTTTTCATAATATAACCTAAAAGCACATTTAAAAATTTTTTTAAACTTTATCCTTATTATGTTTCATATTACTAGATCTGGTCAATTGGTCTAGCCCATTCAGATTTTTTTTGTATCCTCACTCTATTTTCTGGTATGCTAGCTTCATGTTATGTGGGGTGAAAAAAGTTTAAGTAAAGGAAGAACTCAATAATTAGAAAATAATTCAATATTCCTGGTTAGGTCAAGGTAATAGAGTCAGAATTAGTTCAATACCTCCCAGATTAATCTATAGATTTAATGTTATACAAATCAAATTCCAAATAATAACTTTTATAGAATTAGGCAAAATAATAACAAATTTGTATAGAAGAAGAAAAGGCTATCAAGGGAAATGATGAAAAAAGAAAAAAAAAGGAGGAAAGGGGACTTTTACTCCCAAAGTTGAAATCATACAAGAAAACGATGATTTTGAAATTATCAGATGTTGTTAAGTCACACCTGATTCTCCATAATGCTGTGGACCACGGGGTTTTCTTGACAAGAATTCTGGAATGGTTTGCCATTTTCTTCTCCAGTTTTATGCAAGTAGAGGTTAAGTGACTTGCCCAAGGTCACACAGCTTATACGTGTTTGAAGTTAGATTTGAACTCTGGTCTTTCTGACTTCAGACTCAGTATGCTTATCTACTATGCTACCTAACTGGACAAAAAATACAAAAAATAAGTGGAATAGGTTAAATAATGATCAATGAGAACCAGATGCAGTCTTAGATTACAAAACGCTAGAATTTTCATTATTCAATAAATTTGTTTTTAAAAGAAACTGAATTGGAGCTTGGTGTATGAGGTATTCAGGGAGGACTAATATCTCTAATGTGAAGGCTTGCCAAGTCCTTTCAGGGCTGCTCATCTACCTTTGTTGTCCACCTGTCATCCAACTCTCACCTGTGACTCTAAGAAGCTATAGCATGTACAACAGCCACACCCCAGTAAAATTGTCTCAGCAGATGGTCTAAACCAGGTTAGTGGTAACCAAGGAGTCTCAAATCTGTCAATGACCTAGTGGGGTATCTTACCCCAAGCATGTGAAGACTTCCCCTGGTGAAATAGGCAGATGAGAAGAATTTGTTCTAACAGGCCATGAAAGCAGCAGAAGGAGGCACTGTGGAGTGCTTAGAGCTTGGTCAGACATAAAAAAACACCAAGGTCATCAACTGTCCTGGGTCATCAACAATTGTCCTGGCTTTCATCTTTTTTTTTCTTGCTTTGTGGAGGGCAATTGGGGTTAAGTGACTTGCCCATGGTCACACACATAGTTTTTTTGTGTTAAGTGTCTGAGACCGGATTTGAACTCAGGTCCTTCTGACTCCAGGGCCAGTGCTCTATTCACTGCGCTACCTAGCAGCCCCCCTGGCTTTCATCTTGCTACTAGACTTAGATGACTCTGGAAGGGAGACTAAAACTGACAATTTTGTGCAACTCTGCCTCACTTCAATTCATACACAATTCAAGGACGATTTGTGGGTCAAAGGATTTTAGTGCATCTCAGCTACTCAGTGTTGATAGAACCACACCAATCAGTGACAAGGATATGATCCTAGAAAGATGGGCCGAACACTTCAATAGTGTTCTCAATAGGCTGTCATCAACTAATGCTGAAGCCATTGACTATATGCCTCAGGTTGTAGTCAATTTCTCTCTATCTACCTGGCACTGATTCTATCCCAGCAGTGATCTACAAGGAAGGGGGGGCCACTGCTCATACAGAAGTTGACAGAAATCTTCCAGGTTATATAGCAAGAGGAGGTTATCCCCCAGAGGATCGAAGATGCCTCCATTATAAATCTCTATAAAGGAAAAGGAAAGAGGTTGTCCAGTGACAATCATGGGGGTGGGGATAGGATTGGGATCAGGATCTTTCTCTCTTAGTCATTGCTGGAAAGATTCTTGCTAGAGTCTTCCTTAATAGCCTGATCCTTCACCTGGAAGATAGTCATCTAACTGAGAGTTAGCATGGATTCAGAAAGGGCTGAGGAACTGTTAATATCATGTTTGCTGCTTGATGACTCCAGGAAAAATGCAAGGAGCAGAATAGAAGTCTCTACACAATGTTCACTGACATGACCAATGCTTTTGATGCTGTCAGTTGTGAGGGCTTGTGGAAGATCATGGCAAAATTTGGTTGTCTGGAAAAGTTAATCAGTATTATGTGTCAGTTTCATGAAGGCATGCTTGCATGGATTCTGGATAAGAGATATTTCCAGACACCAGTGGAGGGCTGTGTGTTTGCCCCCATGGATTTTAGCATGGTATTTTCTGAAATGTTGCCAGACAGTTTTCAGCAAGGACAAAAATGGCATCAAAGTTAGCTACTGCACTGATAGTAAACCATTTAACTTGAAAAGGCTACAAGCTAAGACTAAAGTGGAGAGAGAGTTGGTGCACAACTTTTTGTTCACAGATGATTGTGCACTCAGTGCAGCCTCTGAAATCCAGATAACAGAGTATACATAGATTCTCTGCCTGGCTCTTGTACTAATTTTGGCCTGACAATACCAAGAAAACAAAGGTTGTCCACCAGTCAGTATCACATTACTCATACATGAGGATCATTGGTCACAACAAACAGAGAAATGTTGAATGCTATGGATAAATTCACTTACCTTGGCAGTAAACTCTCCATGGATGTCCACAAAGATGATGAGCTTGACACACACATTGCCAGAGCTAGCTCACTGTTTGGGAGACTCTGAAAGAAAGTGTAGAAGAGAATAGGTATTAGACTGCATAACAAGTTGAAGGTCTACAGAGCCACTGTGCTGACCTCATTGTTGAATGCCTATGAAATACTGACAGTCTTCCAGCACACTGCCAGGAAATTGAACTGCTTGTATTTGAATTGTCATAGGAAGATTCTGAAGATCACCTGGCAAGATAAGGTACCAGACATTGAAGTCATCTCTCAAGCTGAACTGCCAAGCATTTGAACTCTACTGCAGAGAGGGTATCTTTGATGGGCTGGCCATATATATGCCAAACATACATTTACCTATACAACTATTTTCTAAAACACTTGCACAAGGCAAGAATTTACTTGGAAGTCAGAAAAAGCAATACAAGGACACTCTCAAGGTCCCTCTGAAGAACTTTAACTCTATTATGAGACATGGAAGATGCTGCCATAGGGCAACCCAGCATAGCATAATACACCAAAGAAGGTGCTGTGCTCTAAGCAAAGCAGAAGTTCAGTAGCTCAAAAGAAACATGAGACGAGCACATTTAGAGACATCTCCACCCCAAACGTTTATATGGACTATTTGTGAACAATCTATGGAAGAGCCTTCTGAGTTCATGTTGGACCGATCAGCCACGGTCAAACTGTTGTTGTTGTTTGTCCTTCATTCCCAAAGAGGACCAATGATGTGAGAAGGGTGATGTCTTGACTTGCAAGTGAATTGGATTTAAGTGAGGCAAAGTTGTGCAAAGGCATCTTCAGTCTCACTCTCTTCTCCAGAGTCACCAGAGTCCAGTGGCAAGAAACAGATCAAAACTGGTGATAACCCTGGATACAGTGGGAGACCCTGGTTTTTTTAAGCTAAAGGTTTTCCCAGGTCTCAGTGTGTACCTTGACCCCAACATTGTGATGTCATTCTTCCTTTTTGAGTACAAAGGATGAACAACAACCACAATAAATGCTGAATTAACTCTTCAAACACCACATAGAAAAACTAGAAGACAGATTTCAGCTTTCACAGCTGGGGGAAAGGATAATTAGCAATCATACCATTAATAAAACTATGTCTCACAGACAAAATAGATGGATTCAATTCTAAAAATAAAAACATTTTAAAAAAGCATAAATTGGATAAGAATATCATCATGAAATAGCTGACATCTATGCAGAACTTTAAGGTTTACAAAGTACTTCATACATATATAACGTCATTTGATCCTCACAACAGATAATTATTACTATTCCAATTTTATAGAATTGAAGGCTGAGGCAAAGAGGTTTTGACTTGTCCTAGGTCATACAATTGGTTGTCAGAGCCCACGATTCTTCTCATTCTAGGAGTGATGTTCTTTCAGTCTTACCATGCTGCCTTGTGCTTCCTAGTGCCCTTAACCTGTTCCCTGATTGCACAACTCCTTCCCTTCATATGCCCTTTTTCTCATATTCCCTAATTCTCACTCCCTTATTTAAATGTTTACTCTTCTATTTCTTATTTCCTTAATACATTGTTCTATGAGGAAGTGATTATGGTCCTTTGGCCCAGTAATATCACTGCTAGGAATATACCCCAAGCTTGGGGTCAAAGACATAGAGGAAGAACCCATATATACAAAAATATTTATAGCAACTCCTTTTGTAGTAGCAAAGAACTGGAAGGCGAGTGGCTGCCCTTTGACCGCAAAGTGGCTGAACAAATTCTGGTATATTAATGTAATGGAATATTGTTGTATATAAGAAATGAAAAATATGAATAATTCAGAGAAACTTAGAAAGATGCAAAGCTAAATAAAATGAACCAGGAAAACAGTATATACAATGACCACTATAACATAATGAAAACAACAGAGAAAGTTTTTGGAACTCTGATCAATACAGCAACAAATCATGAGAACTGAAGGCAAAGCAAGCTTCCTGCCTCTCAGCAGAGGCATGGTAAACTATGGGGTGTTGAATACGTTTGTTTTCCTCTGTTTATTTTTTAATGACAAATAATTATATTGGAAAGCAGAATCAATAAGAAATGATAGTGACACAGGAAAAGAAAAGGACCAGCAATAAAACATTTAACAAATGTGTCAATAGATGTGGCTAGGTTATATTTTGATTTTAACAGAATGTGATGAATGGAGGTAAAATTTGTATGACTTTCATTGATAAACCAGATAACTATCCCCCACTAGCAAAAACAAACAAAACAAGATTTTCAGGTTCAAATATTGAATAAGATCAAATGTATCATATTGCCAATGGCAAGTATGTTTCTCATCCATTTTTATTTCAAATTATCTAGGTCTTTAAGATAAATGAGAATTGCTTTTGTAGTTTAGTCAAGTGACTAAGAGACAAGTCTTTCCTTTCTTCTATTGTATTTGTAGGACAAGCATCTTTTTTGAGGGGAACTATAAAGATAAAATTTTTGTAAGTTTATAATCCATATCTCACCTTAAAAAACGTTCATTTACTTTGTCTTTTTTAACCAGAGTATGAATTTGAAGACCTTACTTTCATTTATTTAAAGTCTTAACTTTATAAAAAAAACAACCTGCAAATATACATATCTTGGAGGCAATTTTTGTTAAATGAATTTGCTACATCTTCATTATAATGGAGAAGAAAAATAGCAATTTATTTTCTTAACTCATGCTCCAGAGTACTTTGGCATAGGAAAGCCATTATGTTTTGCAATAATACAGAACTGTTCTATGTTCTACTCTAACAGTCACAGAATTTGCTAAGTAGTTTTTGTTTAATGGACTGGTTTTTTATGTTTGATTATTTTATGACAACTTGAAAAAAATGTATATAATTCTTTATATTTTAAAATACAAGTGATTTTCTATAAATCATTCAATTTGTCCAAATTGCATAAGAAGTCACAATTTTAACTAGTGTTTATAAAACTTTCCTTTCATCCTGACATTGACTGATCTCCATCAATGCATACATAGGCCAATACAATCTCACATTATATTATTCTTATTAAAAATCCATTAGTTATATTGAAATTTTCTCTTAATCAAAAAGGTTTGCAAAGCTGAAGATCTTCCCTAATGTCAGTTTTAATAACATGATGCATAAATGAGATTAAAGGAGCATCTTTAACTACAAAGCTTCCTGGAAGAGAATGTCTAAAAAGGGTTTGGCCTGTACATCCACACAGGAAAGACCAAATGGATGAAGAATATCTTATTGTCCACATTTCAACATGCATCTTAATGGACACCATATAGAACTTGTCCATTAATATGTATATCTGAGACGGTACAGATGGATGATTCGTGGGGCCCAGATTTGGACAGGAAGAAAATTGGCCAAATTGACTTGATAAAATTACAAAGCTCTTTCATTGACTCCAACTTTTCTATGAAAACAAAGGACTTTATTTTAGTATTTTACCTGTATTGGTATTGGACAGGGGGCAATGAAGAGGTGTATGATGGGTGTGATCAAATTATGAAATATTATCTAGACCCAACTCATCGTCCATCTGTGCTGCCTCAGATATACATACTAATGGATTAATTCTACATGTTATTAATTATAGTGCTTGCTGAAATAGGGGCAGTAAGATGTTTTTCATCCACTTGGTCTATAATGAGGTATTCAGAAGAACCGGAGAGAAAGTTGTTATTAAGAGATGAAATGAGAAGAGAAGAAGATGTTTAGGAATCAGGGATGGCAGGCAGGAAGCCCTACGGCTTCCTTGCTACCTTCAAAATGTCAAGAGAAAGTGAGAAACAACCCCAGAACACTGGGTGTGCCTTCATCCACTTGCAACACAAAACAAGATGATTTTTGTTCTACAACTAATTGATTAGATAGATCTACTGCAGATAAATGAGTGATTCTCCTTTAGCCTAGAGTATACCAAGTAGAACCATTTGTATAACATGTCTACATAATTTTGATCACATCAATTAATAAACATTTATTAAGTACCTACTTTGTTCCAGGGACTGTGTGAAGTGCTATAGATACAAAAAAAGGCAAAGACAGTTCAAACCCTCAAGGAGCTTATATTCTAATGATCAATAATGATCTAATATCAATAATTAGATCAATAATGACCTATCAATAATTACAGGCCCTTTTGCTCAATGAGGCTTTTTATGTTCAGCAATTTTAATCGATCATGTGATGCAAGCAATCCTTTTGATCTTTTGATGTCAGACCTTTTTTTGTTTGTTTTTGCTTATTAAAAGCAGTCACTTTTTTGGGGAAAAGCCCTCTTGTTTTGTCAATATAATCTATAGATATATTTTAAAAGATAGAATTTCAGTTTACTACATTTCAATCAATAATTAATCAATCTTTTGCCTCTTTTTTGTGTCCCCAGCATTTAGCACAATTATTGATTCAATCAATAAATATTTATTAAATACCTACAATGTCTCTAGTTCAGTAGATAGAGCACCGGACCTGGAATCAGGAAGACTCCTATTCCTGAGTTCAAATTTGGCCTCTGACACTTGCTAGTTGTGTGAGCCTGCACAAGTCACCTAATCCTGTTTGCCTCAATTTCTTCACCTGTAAAATGAGCTGGAGAAGGAAATGCAGACAAGTATCGTATCTTTGCCAAGAAAACCCAAATGGGGTCATGAAGAGTCAGATGTGGCTATTGAAAAATGACTAAACAACAACTATGTTCCAGGCACTGTGCTAAGCACTGTAATTTCATGCTACTTACGGCTAAGCAAACACTTCAGTCCCCCCTTTCCATCACTAGTAGTATTTATGAGCCCCACAGATAAACACAGCAGATCACATTATAAAGACTTGGGTTTTCTCCTCTATCCTCTGTCTTCCTACTACTTACACTATGTTTATTGGTTTTGGTTACACTAGTTCAGATGCTTAAGTGGATTTTCTCTCTAAAATAGGTATTTATTCTTCACAGAACACTAGTATTTCCCTGTATTTCACTTTTAAAATGAGATAATACAAGATTGAAGACAGTCATATTTGAATGGGATCGTTGAAAATGTCCGACTTGGGGGCGGGGCGGAGCCAAGATGGCGGAGTAGAAACAGCTCTTCCAAGGTGCTCTGCCCCACACCACCTCCAAACAATGTGAAAGGGGAATCTGAACAACTTCTGGAGCCCCAGCACCCACAGAACAACACAGAGAAGCTAACCTCCTGCTGAGGACAGCCCAGCAGCCCTGCAGGGAGCAGCCAGCACAGTGCTCTGAGAGCAGGCAGCACAAGTGCACTGGGAACCCACAGTGCAGTGCTCTGGGAGCCAAGCCCAGGCCCGTGTGAGCCGCAGTTTTAGCCCCAGGGAGGCAGGGCCAGCAGCCCACTGGAGAGACCCCAGAACACCAGCAGCTGTGGCGATTCCAGAACTATCAGAACAGATTTGCCTAGGACAAAGTGAGAGGTTAGTGCCCTATGGACTTTGGGACCAGTATTTGGGGAACGCATCAGCTTTCTCCCCTGGGGGCGAAAAGCTGCTGAGGAAACACGGCACAGAGGCCATTTTGGTGTCAGTGGCAGCTCCAGCTCCTGGTCTGCGAACTATAGAGAGATCCAGCAATCAGTCTGGGGGTTGATTGCTCTTGCTTTAACCTGCTTGGATCTGGATTGTGGTCTGGGGTGGAGGTTCGGGGTGGGTATCCAGCTTGCCAGCATGTGGAGGCTTTATAGAGGCCACCCAACTGGCGGAAGTTGTGAAGACCCGACGTTTGGGACAGAAGCTCTCCTGTCTGGTGGCAGAGTCCTACTGTGGCAACAAGCCCCAAAATCAAGTAATTAAGTGGCAATATGCCCAGGCAAAGGAAACAAAATAAACAGAAAAATGCAACTTTAGATTCCTATTTTAGGGGCAAAGAGGATCAAAGCATGGAACAGGAAGAGGACTGTGAGGTCAGAACTCCTGCACCAAAAGCCCCAAATGAAAATACAAGCTGGCTACAGGCCATAGAGGACCTTAAGAAGCAGATAAGAGAAGTGGGGGAAAATGGGGAAGAGAAATGAGAAAGATGCAAGAAAAGTATGAAATGGCAGTCAACAGCCTGACTGAGGAAAACAATACCTTAAAAAATATAGACTAACTCAAATGGCAAAAGAGGCTCAGAAAGGCAATGAGGAGAAGAATGTCTTAAAAAGCCGAATTTGCCAGATGGAAAAAGAATCTCAAAAGCTCACTGAGGAGAATCACTCCTTCAGAATTAGACTGGAGCAAATGGAAGCTAGTGACTTTATGAGAAATCAAGATTCTGTTAAACAGATCCAAACAAATGAAAGAATAGAAGGCAATGTGAAATATCTCATGGGAAAAACCACTGACATGGAAAATAGATCCAGGAGAGATAATTTAAAAATTATTGGACTACCTGAAAGCCATGATCAAAGAAAGAACCTAGAAATCATCCTTCAAGAAATTCTGAAGGAAAATTGCCCTGATATTTTAGACCCAGAGGGGGAAATAGAGATTTAAAGAATCCACCGATAGCCTCCTGAACAGGATCCCAAAAAGAAAACTCCTAGGAAAATGTCCAACTGTCTACATCTCTTGTCATTATTTCAGTCTTGTAAACATTGCAGCTCCATTGTATTTAATGCAATAATGTTGAGAAATATAATATTCTATGGTCCTTCTAACTTCCACAAAAAGATTATTTAACTTCCAGTGTACAGACTTCATGTTAACTGCAACAAACAACAAGAGGGCACAAATAATGCTTCTACCCTGAGAGTCAGTGTGCATTTGTACAAACCAGGTTAGATAATTGTGCTGTACTGATAGGCAGTTTGAATGAATTCACTGTATTTATCTCCCTTTTGCTGACTTTGATTTGAACTTTTACATTGAAAAAATTGAATGGATTTTTTTTAATGCCCATCAATTCTGGCCAATTTTTCAATATTGCCCTGGGGTCTTTTGATCTTCCAGATTAAGCATGCTATGGAAAACTGTTGCCTTGGTTTAAAAAGTGTGTCTACAATGGCATAGATTTGGGCCATAGTGACAGGCTGGTATGGGGAACATCTGTGGGCAGATGAGTAATTTCCATTTTCTTTAAAATCCATTATATAGTTGCTCATATGCAATGTTACTTGTAGGATGAGTCTGTTAAGTATACTTTGCCTGAAAAATATCCAAGTGTCAAGGGGTGTCAGGAGGTAGACTAGGGAGAAGCTGCTGACAGTATAGCTATAGTGTTTTTCTGGGGAGTGGGGAAATTCCCCTTTTAGAAGACCACATCTATGTCAACTCCCTCTCCTACTGCACAGCCCTCAGTGTAAATAGATATCTTTACTTTTTCAATTAAATTTTATTTTTAACTGATGAATATCAATTTTCTTTCCTTCCTCCTCATTAAAAAAAGAAAAGAAAAATCATGACTAATATGCATGGTAAAGTAAAACAAATTCTCACATTGGCCATGTCCAAAAAAAATGTGTCTCAATTTGCATTTTATCACTTTTG